>JAOYNN010047893.1:0-12418 GCA_025770095.1 Goniobranchus kuniei | reverse complement strand
TTTCGTCTCAAGAATGCCAGTGTTGAGCTTGCCTTTTTGCAGACAACATTATTTTGGTCTTTCCAGTTTAGCTCACTTCCTCTCTTGGAACTCTATCATATTATGCTTTACCCAGATCGATAACTATATCATGCTAAGTCTTTTCTTCTCGCTGTATTTATCATCCACGTTTCTGAGCGCACACATTCCATCCTTTGTACTGTTGCCAATAACGAATCCTAACTGGTCTTTGCTAATTTCATCTCCATTCTAATCCTTCTCTCTCTCTCTCTCTCTCTCTCTCTCTCTCTCTCTCTCTCTCTTCATCAGTCTCAGCATGTTTGTGAACCTAGTTTTATGCTTCCTTAGCAGACATATTGGGCTTGTAAGTCATATTGTAATATTTATTTTATTCAATCGATTTAAGAAAACATAGATTAAATTTGTACTGTTAATAGATTCAACAGGCATCGATACTTATCATTATAATAGAGGAATTGCAACATTACATTATAGGGAAATGTATACTATTTGCACATTTTGATCAAAATGTGTTAGAGGTGTGCCGCCAATATTTCAAGAGACTTTTGGTGTGCCGTCATGGAAAAAAGTTTGAGAACCACTGCCCTAAAGTCAATTATTAGATATATCTATTTTATTCTTGTAATTCAATCTTTTACTCACCATCTTTTTGAGAGATGATTGATGATTCCAGTTTTGGTCATTCATAAAAAATGGGGATTCTGTTATTGGGATCCCAAGAAATTGTGACGAAATTCAAACAGAATTTTCTCTGTATAATTTATATCCCTAATCGGGACAAGGTCCCCGGCAAATCAGAATGATTTTGTGAAGTGTTTTCTTAGATTCAAAGAAATGTCAAGTACAGTCACCACCGCTTAGTGTGATGGCGTCCGTTCCACGGTTTTACCTTGACACTAACCGTAGTGGGATGCTATCCATTTGGCAAGGTTTACCGCAGTGAAGGGTCTTTTTTGTGTTTATAATAACTATGTTGTAATGTATTACATATCTTGACTTCCACTGCACATGGAATAAACTGACTTTAGGTGTGTTGAATAATTTGCTTTTATTTTGTTTAAATATCCTTCTTTCCTTTTTTCCGTACATAAAAGGGGAGGTGAGGGGAGGGGGGGTAAAGAAATGTAGCCATCAAATATTCCTTAGGTAGGTCAGACGGACTAATGGTACATGTTGTGTTATTATAAATCCCTGTGCAAAAGCCTTGTTTATGATCTGTGTCTATTGTCCAATCCCATACAGGCATTTAGTTGGCCATTCCCTCCCCCATCCCCCTCTCCCCAGAATAGAACATGTTTAGCTCTCGAAGATTAGGATCATAAAAACGCTTTTACCAGTGCAGCCTTCTTTCCTATCCACTGGTTGCATAAGATGAGCTAAGACTTGGGAGCTGTGGTCGGTTTTGTCCTTGGGTTTGCAAGACTTGTGAAGTGGATGTTCCCTCTCGCATGGAACTGTACAGCTTGAGTCATCTGCCCCTTTGTTTGAATGCTTACACCCAATCAGATAGTGAAGACCAGATAGCGTGGCAGCATACACGTAAAGCAGTGTAACATCATGATTGTATTGATTTGGTCACCTGGTAAATCTTGTTCCTTGTTTCAATTACTTCGATCTCTCAAAATTTAAAAGAAAATTCTTCTCTTTGTTCAAATGGACCATGACGCAAAGCGAAACACAGTGATGCTATCCAGTGATTTTTATATAGGATTCTGTCACAGCCATTTTCCGTTCCCCTAACCGAAACGTGATGCTATCCACCTTGACACTAAGTGGTGGCAACTGTATAATTTTTTCACATTTTCGCCTCACATTATACAGGAATAAGACAGTCTGTTATTATGAGACAACAAACGAAAATTGTCCTGACACAGGCAAATCAAGAAGGTGCTATGATAACACCTAGACTAGGTTAACAAACCCTTGCAATGAATGATGGTAGTATTGTTTCATGAAGCAATGGGACAAACTAAGAAAAGGAGCTACGTAAAGACGTCATCAAGTGGACAATAGAGCTGTGTAATGAAGTCCATGATTGCCATGTTGCAATCACTGTCATGTCTACAATTGACAGGCTGGTTTCAACCAGTCCTGCACCTGCATTTTTATGACCAACATTCACAAGACTGTAAAGACAGCCAGGTGTTCCTGGTCAGTGGTCGAAATAAATGGTAGGGGCAGAGCTAGATAGAGTTATTCATCTTAAACAGACCAATTAAAGTTGTGTATTCATTGGCTCGTATGCAGTGATGATACTTCCGTTGGTCTGAGCTTCCCCCTTGGAAGTTGGGACGATTTTTCTCCCAGGGATGTCCGAATTACAGAGGTCCTACTGTAATGTCAAATTTTTTAATGTCATTTTGTTTGCATATTATGCTGTATTATTATGAAGCACTTTGAGCCAGCTGGGTAAAGCGCTTAATAAATAGCAGTAGCAGTGGTAGTAGTAGTAGTAGTAGTAGTAGTAGTAGTAGTAGTAGTAGTAAAAGAAGTAGTAGTAAGGAGTACTTACTGTCTTCTTTTATACTAACTATTGGTCTGAGAGCTATGAAAAAAGACATAGCTTGAAACAAGGTACGGAAAGGATTGGAGCAAACTTTGTATTAGCAGTAGCTTTTCAGCCTTCTTTTCTATAATTTCCAATTGTCAAGATTTCTTGATAAAGAAGTCCAGAAAAGTCTCTATGAAATGTATGGAAAACTGCCCAGGTTGTTATGAATAAAACTACAAACATAGAATTTCACTTGAGTCATCGCAGCCGCAAGGCTTTGGCTCATGTGAAAGCCTTGTGTCAAAGCATTTTGGCCTATTTTTGATCAGGCGTAACATTTTTATTTATAAAGGTACAGAGGGATGGGGGTTTTTTGCTCCTGATTGACAACAATAATAATGGATGATAATATTTTCATTTGAGGTGTTCTCCCATCATTACATGCTTAGTTTGTTCAATAACCCTATCTAAACACTGTTGGATATATGACTTAAACATAAGTCATCATCAGGATCTGTTATTTTGTGATAATTGAATTATGACAGCCACAAAAAAGAGTCATAGGTTAAGTTCAAGAAATGTCCATTTTGAGCATGGCACATTCTGGTGTCCTTATTGAAATTATCAAGGAATTATTAACAGTTCCAAGTTCTATCTAATAAACAGCTGCAAAGCATGTCACTTCAATTTGGTCTTAAGGGCCAATTCAGCACGGACCATTGTGTGTTAATGTATATGTACAATATGTGTAATCTTTCTTATTTTATTTGTTTTGTTTGTTTTTCTTCTAATCAGTTGATTGTGGTGCTGGTCCAAAGAGGAGAAAAGCATGCAAAAATTGTACATGTGGTTTGGCAGACGATCCACAAGGTGGGAGTGACTCACAAGCTCCCAAAACTTCTGCTTGTGGAAATGTAAGTTTCAATTGACCTTAAAGCTTTAGGGGTTAAGGGTGTGAAAATCCTTTTTCAGACTTGCACGTTGTAACACTGCTTTCTCAGCAAAGGCTTTTTCCATAGGAGGTCATGGAGACTGAAGTGGCCATTTAACTTTATGAAGCCATAACCCAATATATATTATCTTGATAGTCTTTAAAACACCAGAACCTTCCAAAAATGTCCCTCACTAAATTTGATGCATAAGGAACTATTGGAAATACAGTAAATATTTTCTAAAATGACTGCACCCAGCGTGGATGGTGAGATTTTTCCTTTGAGTCTTCAAAATATGCCTCTGATTTTCTATTTTTACGACTATGGAACAGTGTCAAATTGAAAATTGTCCATTACATCCTCAAGATGTAACTTAGTATTACAGATGTAATGCAGGCTGTTTGCATTGATTCAGATGAACATAGATACTGACATTCCATGAAAGTGATGTAGAAATTGTTTCTTATGATTTGATCTCTAGTAGCAATAAAAGTGAAGTAAAAGTGATTCAGGCTTAGATTTGGGGGGTCATGGTTTTGCCAAGCCCATTCCTGGAAGTGCTGAATGGAAATATATATAATATATATATATATTCACACAGCAGAAGATCACCTTGATGGGGCAATTTCAAAGTTTACATTAGTTCTAGAACTTATGTTCCAGAATTGATATTCAAAGGAGGGTTACATGTTTTTAGATTAGTAATCAAGAAATTGAGCCCCAACCCAATCTCAAGTACCGGTACATGTACTTAGGTTAGGAGCTTAGGAATGTAGGGTTTTATGGTCCAAGACGTCAGGGTTCAAAGTGTTAGTTAAATCAATAGTCGAGTTCCAGTTTTTATGAAATGACAAATATCTACTCAAATGGTCAGTGAAACTTTCTTTAACAAGGAGAAAAAAGTTAAAGAATTTGACCCTATACAAAGCTAAAAGAGAAAGAGAAACTGGAGAGGACTTTTATTTCACTTAGTTTCCTTGTTTTGCAGTTAATTTGTATAGGCATTGATTTGTCCAATTACTTTTGGGTTATATGGGGAGTATTTTATTTGTTCACACTTTGCAAAGGTTTTTCTTTTCAGGTGAAGGTTGTTATATTTTTATTTTGGACCTTGTCTCTATTTTAAGTTCTTACAGGCGTTTTGTTTTATTGTGGATTTTTTTCTCTTGCTTCTTTTTTTTTCTTTTAAAGTGTGCATTTCTGTTGTATTGATGAGCATCTCCGGAAGTGACATTTGTTAGGCTTTAATGTTAAAAGCAAAGTGACCCCTTCCACAAATAGCAGGAGTTTGACTTAGCCTACTTCGATTATTATAGGAATCACAATTACATAATAAGAATAAATAATAATTTTATTTATATCGAGCCTTTTTGCCAAGGCCTCAAGAAGCATTACAAATCACAATGCTGAAAATGAGTAAGATAAAAAGGTAATTCAATTGAACCCTTACATTACCATCCCCGACTATAGTCATATTTACTGTGTCTACTTCCCAGTGCCAATTACGGCTGTAGTCGTACTATGACCATCATCACTATTGGAGTCCGTTATAGATTAAAACGATGCACATTTGTTTCAGCAGTTGTTTCCCTTGATGGCAAGTAGACTGCTGATACTGTATGAAGTTTGCCGGTCCCAGATCTAATAAAACAAGCGAAATAAAACCATATTTGTTGAGTTGTTTACTTTGGTTACCCAGCCAACATGGATTCTGAAAATCAGGGCAACTGACTCTAATGAGTCTAGAGATTAGGAAAACGATAGGGATCGCAGTAATTCTTGGTGTAGTGAATATAACCGAGTAGCTGAAGAGTTGCTTGATCTGACAGTAACAGTGATTACATATTGAGCCTTGTCAGAGTGGAGATGTGAGACCGAGAAGAAGGGGGCGTGTCACTACTGGTACTGATGATTGGAAATGGGGGTATTTGGAAATCAGAGGTACACACGATCCACTGGAATGGCAAGTGACCTTTGATAACTCCTCAAAATGTAGATCAATCTATCATTAGTGTATCCTGAAAGTTTCACCTGAATATATATAATGGTTTAGGAGCTATTTTTTTTTCTTCTGATATATCATTTCTAGAGATTTCAGCAAAAATGCATGGCAATTGCAAAGACACACAGCCCAAAATGGATGGCAATGTAAGGGTTAAATGTACATTAAAAAGGTGTGTCTTTAGAAGCTTTTTGAACAGTTGAACACTGCTGGCAATCTCACTTACAAAGGAAGGGAATTCCAGATAGAGGGACCAGTTTTACAAAGACTTGTTGTTTTATAGCTTTAGTTTTTGGAACAGTAAGAAGTTTATTGTTTGAAAAATGGAGTTGCGAAACCGGGTTGTAAAAGAATGACAATAGCTTGAACATTCCTGATTTTAGGCCCTCGGTGAATGTTTCTTTCAAAACTGAAGACATGACTTAAATTTCAAAGCAACTAAATGGAGATTAAAAGCTGGGTCTATTTCAATATCTAGCACCCAATTTCAAAATCGATTACTGAATTCTGAAAATTGCACATTTTTAAGTCCTGATACAGTTGAACTCGGAAGTATAGGTGGGCGATACAGCAAAAAAATCGTATCGACACGTTATCGATATTTTTGGACAAAATATATTGAAATTGTTCAAGGAAAGTAAAGGGGGGGGGAGGGGGAGGGTAGATGGGGTGACATACGATAAAAATAATTTATGGCTACCTCTCTCTTTGTTGTCTTCACCAGACCATCCGACAACGAGACAGGTGTAAGATAAAGAGTCTGAGTAGGAATGATACCATTCACAATTTATTGTTTTCAAAGTTTTATTTTTTTTTGGCTATTTTAATTTAACCAAGTCACACATTACAAAACAATGCTGGTAATAAAGTTTTTAAATAAATATTCCTACAAATTAAAGAAATTGTAGGATGTACATTTTTAACAACAGCAAAATTATTTGAAATTATTTGACAAAAATAAATATTTGAAATGAGAACCATGGCAGTGTAAAAGGAAAGAAAATTTGCAAGAACGCTCATAGTCTCAGTGTGTTGTATTAGAGCAGGAGTCACAGCACTCTAGAATCTCCTAAAATCTCCTAGTAAAAAATTCCTCCTAGAATATCCTAAAATCTCCTAAATATTTTATAGCCCGTCGGGAGGGGGAGGGAGACAGAGACAGAGACAGACAGACAGAGACAGACAGACAGACAGAGGTAAAAAAAACACAGAAAGACAGAGGGAGAGAGAGACCATTGGAAGCTGTTCAGCATAAATCGAATGCGTCGTCAATAACACGAGTGAAATCTTGCATGTCCAAAATGTCACCCGAAGAATTTTCAGTAGATGGTTCTACAAGATATGCAGCCATGAAACAACAGAAAGGTAGTGCATGTAGCCAGAAACACAAACCAGATGACGGAAAAACTAACAGAACTCTAAGAGTTATTATACATCATTGCAGCAGGTGTCAGTACCCATAATAAGAGAGTTTTTTTAAAAAAGCATGCAAATGACTAGAATGCAAGAGACGTCAACTTTCCCGCACAAAGCTCTCTCATGCTCAGAGGAATGAGCTTCTGAATGCATTCTGGGACATTGGGGATCTGCAAGGACAACGTGAATTGATCGCATGCAATGGACAACAAGAACAATTCAAAAGTCGTATTGAAATAAAGGAGAGGCTTGCAAGAAGGGGTGCCAACGAGATTGCGTCATGCTGTCATCATTACTTTTCAACGATAGCTGATGTTGGTTAAATCAACAAGGTGATGCTCTTCTCCGATGAATGTGCCGGGCACAAAAAAAGTTCTATCATGCCAAGTATGGTCTGACACTTTTTAAGATCCTAAGACATTCCAAATCTGTAAAAAAGTGTCCGTTTTTATTATTCTGAAGCTAATCATGGACAAAGTGAAGGCGATTCCATCCATTCTGTGATTGAATCTGCGCTTAATAGGATACAAATTATCTGTGTTCTTTTCGAAATAGTTGGTGTATTGTGGACAGCAGTAAAGACAAGCCTTATCTTGTGCATGAGATAGGCACTACGCATATCATGGACTTTAAGACTACAGCACCGCAGTCGAGTGAGTATCCTACGAGTGAAATCTTTTGACGACGAAATTCAAATCTCATGGCCAAACTTCATGCAAATTTACCTTAAAGAAGAGATGATAAATTCAGTTGAATTTAAAACGTGTCATCTTCAAGAGAGCTTAGAGGATCTCTCACTTCCATCTCAAAGGAATTCCAAAAAGACAGTAAAATCAATAAAATATCTGCCGAAATTATCTGCAGGCAAATATTCTCATATCGAGGCTTTTGATACTGGTCAAACACCAGAAGTCACCCACCAGACCAACAGAAATTCTTTTTGTCATTGCGCATAACTGAGACCTTCTAATTGTTTTCTCTTCTTGTTGCGACTTTACCAAAAGATAAGGAAATGAAGATTTATCAGAGATTCAAATCAAATCAAATCAAATCAAATCAAGTCGTCAATTTGTAAAGTGAGGAAAAATATCCATCAGGAGGTAATCATTAGCGCTTCACAATGTATTAATAATAAATATATCTCTTAAGTTCCAACAAGAGAAATTGTAATACTGTCTACAGACGAATGTTTTTTTCTTCTGAAAAGTTCTGTTTTAAGATTAATTTTTCGTTTCTTGTTTTAGCAGATAAAGAATTCCAAAATGTTGGGGCACATTTTGAGAAGGACCTTTCGGAACTGTTTGTTTTTGAAATGGTATTCAAGAGTTGTGTTGCTTATGACGAACGCAAATTCCTGGATGGAGTCGTTGCATCAATTAGAGACTAAAAATAAATGGAAGTCTGGCCATTCAAACACTTAAAAACAATACAGGAGATCTTGAAATCAAGTCTTGATTTAACAGTCAGCTTCGATGAAATGAAAATGAACATTGATGAAAGCTTCTATTCTTGAGCAAAATGGGCTTTTTGTTTTGTTTTGTTATTTTTCGCTTAAAATGAATCTTGATTAATTTGAACTTGGAGAAACACATTAAACTGATATAGAAGAAGATTGTCCGTCAATCTTGATTATCTTAATAAGATACATTTGAAGGTCCCGAATCACAAAAGAGTAAGATCTACCGAGAGAGACAGCCTATCCATATGACATGGACTTGCCTATCCATATGACATGGACTTGGTTGACTTAGATAACGTAAACATCGACGAAATACGAAAAGCTTT
This sequence comes from Goniobranchus kuniei, assembly GCA_025770095.1. Classification (NCBI taxonomy): domain Eukaryota; kingdom Metazoa; phylum Mollusca; class Gastropoda; order Nudibranchia; family Chromodorididae; genus Goniobranchus; species Goniobranchus kuniei. The sequence goes on along the minus strand of JAOYNN010047893.1, from coordinate 3,771 downwards.
ACATCATCTACTGAACGTAAACATAGATAAAACAAAATAACTTACACGATGCGATACAAGCTGGAAGAAAACAAAGATAGTGGGTTTTCTAATTGGAGGCAAGGATGAAATAGAGAGAATGAAATCACTGTCATCGGCGGCATCAAACAAAACATCACATAATAATGAGCAATGATCTCCTATGGCTTCAACCGGCCATAAAACAACCATAGTTAGATTTATTCAACGTTATGCTCGAAAAATAAAAATGAAGAAAAGAGGACGGACGGGTGAAGGAAGAAAGAAAAGGAGAATATTAAAGGTGTAACACCATTATCCTTGACCTCTCAAAATAACACTGAACCGCGGATGCCCCTAGCACTCATATTCCAAACGGGTCAGAAGAATCACTTAAAGAACCTGTACTCATGAATCGGCTTTCACCATTTCGCAATATGATTTCGGCGGGTTCTGTGCCGATCACAAGGATAGAAATTATTCATAATATTGATTCTAACGACGAACAGAAGCTGACATCGTCATACGCTGGTAAATTTCGTGTCGGCTACTTGAACGCCCGCTCTGTCAAACATAAACAAAGCGACATCGAAAACCGTATTACAGAAGATGACATAGACTGCCTATTTATAACGGAGACTTGGCTACGCGATAAAGGAGACGAGCCAGTCGCAACATCTTTGACGCCACCCAATTACACTTTTCGTTTCCGAGGAAAGAGAGAATCGGTGCGGGAATTGGCATAGCAATAAACAACGCCGATGCTGATTGCATCATCAGTCTAAATCGACTGCCGTATACAACATTTGAGTCCATACAATTGGCGATTAATATCAAGAACGTTTCTCCTATTTTTGCTAGATTACACCGATCTCCAAGGAGTAAGAAAAACAATCACACTGAATCTGAATTTTCAGAGGAATTTAATCACTGTGTGTCATCATCTAATTTTGAAAGGGACAATGTCATGTCTATTGGTGATTTCAACATCCATCACAACTCTCCTACATCAAAATTCCCAAATGACGTAAAGGCATTATTACGCGAACATGACCTGAAACAACATATCAACGACCCAACTCATGACGATTGGGCCATCGTTCCAGTCAGCACAAACTGGATCAAGCGCACATCAGTAAAGGAAAAACTTATCTCCGCCCCACGCTCTGATGTGTGAGCTCATAACAGAAAAATTACCCCTCAAAAAACGACGCTTATTTCCAGGAATTTAACGACATTGGACTTGTATGATTTTTAAAATGACCTTAAGACAGCTTTCACAGCAGAAAACACGAGTGACGCTGAAGTTTTTGATAACATATGCCAGACCATCATGAATAATCACGCGCTAATCACTGTAAGAAGGATTTCAGCGCGACCGAATTCCCCGTGGTTCACATCAGCGGTCAAATGTGCAAAGACTGAAAAGAGGAAAGCAGAAAGGAAATGGAAAAGCACTCGCCTTCATGTCCAAAAAGAGATTTACAAACTTTGTATAAGAGATGTAAAGTTATTATGTGTTAAAGAAAAAATTGATTATTACGAGAAACTGGCAAATGTAAAGAATTGCAAAGATTTATTTGAAACAACTGACCAAATTTTAGGAAAAACTAAAACGCTGGTTTTCCCCACAAATATAGATACTGAAAGCCTTCCCCGAACATTTTTATCATTCTTTGATAGAAAAGTTAAAACCATACGAGCAAGTTTTCCAATACCTAACAATGTTTTTTAATCCATTCCTTACTAGTATGGAGCTGACACTGGTGACCAGATATGCCTTGGGTTAAATATTTTCTGAGACATAAAAAACCCTCAATGAACTAGCCCCAACAATTACACGAATCATGAACAACTCATTGAAAACAGGTACAGTTCCTGATTGTTTTAAAAAGGCTATTGCTAAACCGCTTTTAAAAGAGCACAATCTGAATCAGAATGACCTTAAAAATTACCGTCCTGTTTCAAATCTGTTGTTCTTGTTGAAGATTCTTGAAAAACTGATTTTGAAACAAATTCTGGAATATATTAAATCAGAAAATTTGACTGAAAAGTTTCAATCTGCTTACAAGTCCTGTCACTCCACAGAGACTGCCCTTCTGCGGGTTTTTAATGATGTTCTGACTAAGGTTGATGATGGAAATATGGACCTAACAAATATGCTAGGCCTAAACTCTGCTTTTGACACTGTAGACCATGATATTTTGTTAAACAGATTGCAGAATCATTTTAAGATCACTGGAAAGGTTATTCTCTGGCTTAGGTCATACTTAACAAATAGAACTCAACGGGTAAAGGTTAATGAAGTCTACTCTGAAAGTCTCCAGCTACGCTATGCTGTCCCACAGGGTTCCATTTTGGGTCCTATATTGTTCAGCTTGTACATGCAATCTTTGTCAAAAATTATTATTAAGCATGATTTTAAATACCATTAAAACGCAGACGATTCTCAAATATATCAGTCTGTACAAAGAAAGGATATGCCATCTGGTAAATCGTTTTGAAGTAAGTATGACCGACCTTATACGGTTAGCTGAGGACAGGTATGAGTGGAGGAACATGATCGCCAATGTCTGTTTCAGACACGGTACCTAAAGAAGATGACGTGAGTTTTACGATAGAACTGTAGGAACATTTTCGTCACAATGCATTTTATTCTTTTGAAGTAAAATGTAGGTCTATGCCATTGTGTAATTTTTTATATAGCACAAAGAAGCAAAATCGATAATTCTCTGTATAATTTGAAAGAACAAAAATTTATCCTTTGGTCATAATCATTTTAAGGCCGCATGCTTCATTTGGAAACAAATGAACCTATATTTATAAAGTTATAGCTCTTCAAACTTTGGCAATAGTTTGTCGACAGACTACAGACAAAAGCTGGTTTTGCTTCTTACATTCATTCAGCATGCATGAAACTTTTTCTCCCCAGCCAAGTGTCTCCATGTTGATCTAAGTCGTACTAAAATCTTCTTCTATTTGTTTTACCCACGTATACACACAAAGAATACACAAACGCAGGGTCATCCTTATAAAAACATGCACAAACTCACACACACACACACACACACGCGCGCGCGCGCGCGCTTCCTAAAGGCGCACGTCCAATACTTGCCCAAAGTCAAGGGGAAAGAAAGAAAGGAAGAAAGAATATCATGAGAAAGACAAAAATAAAATGAGATTAGAATAGGGAAAGAGAAGAGAGTCCAGACATTGACAAAGCGACTTTCTGGCTTCCTACAAACCATCAAAGAGAATAGCGCGGTAAGAGTTATCTACCCACAATCCAAGGGCCGTCTCTCCATTCGTTTAGCTCAATTCCTTTTAACTAAAGCTTCCCCAGGGCTCTTTTTGTCTACCCATGGATATCTCATAGTCCTATCGTTTGCCAGTTTGTGCGATTGTGTGAATCTGCATAGGACAGCCTGTAAAACGTTGTGATAAATGCGTGAACTTAGAGACCTTTCGTTTGTCAGTTTGTGTGATTGTGGGAATCTGTATAGGAAAGCCTGTAAAACGTGATAAATGTGTGAACTTACAGACCTTTCGTTTGTCAGTTTGTGTGATTGTGGGAATCTGTATGGGAAAGCCTGACTAATTACCCTAGCCAAAAAGAGAGATCACATTAGTCCTGTTCTTAAGAGTCTTCATTGGTTGCCGGTTCGTTTCCGGATTCAATGCAAAGCGTTGGTTCACATTTCAACTGTTTGAATGATCTTTCACCTCCCTATCTTCAGGAACTTATAGTTAGATATCAACCTTCTCGCACTCTGC
>JAOYNN010047782.1:0-12419 GCA_025770095.1 Goniobranchus kuniei | reverse complement strand
TCGTCACTTCATTAAATTTCAGATAAAAAGAATTACGGGATTGAAATCCAACATTTGTAAGTATGGGCGCAAGCTTAAAGAAATAGAGCTTGATAATTTTCGAATGCCCTTAAACTAAGAGAAGAGGTAAAACTCGCTTTTTCATCAAACAGACGGTTACATTGAACTTAGAACCCGAGTCAACATTAAGACTTAAACATTGTAATTACTGATATTTCACATTTGTCAAAACTTGGTAGATGGCACCTAACATTACACTGGGAGTACAGCATTGCCATGTTTCATTAAATAGACGGGGTTCAAAATTACCCTTGGAACAAAACATCACCTATCAGTCTGTAATAGACAGGTCACAAAACAAGACTAAGTACACAGAATTAACTGTATCCATTAAATGAAGGACCACAACATCACTGCAAGGACGCATAAATAATATTTATTCTTTCTTGATTGCGATAACATTTCAAATGTGAAACAACAACATGTAACTTTTAATAGATGGGATATAAAAACCAAGTATATACTGATGCATACCGTTTATTAACACTTCACCCTAAATGAATGGCACATGACTAGGGACGCAGCGTAAACGTTGACTTTTTTATATTGTTGATTACCAGATAGAAGATTTGGCACCGCAATATCCTGAACGTTCATTGTATTGCGCAAAACAAAACACTTCTGACACGGCATTGACTTCCAACATATCATAGATTGGACCCAACGCGGACATAGGAACACACCAAAAGAATTCAGCTCCAAGTACACCGGATACAACACACAAAATAAGACATGATAAGATGGCATCATAGACATTGTGTTTTTATCAGATGTGACAGAAAGCCAGAATTAGAACAAAGCATCACCATTTTGCTCCTAATAGATTTGTTACAATGAGAAAATAAGAACAAACAATGATTATTCAGGATTCAATACACAACATCAACAATCTGTTAGCCGCGTATCATCAATAACTTTTTAACGGCTTGGATAAAGCATCAAACATTGGAACACGGCGTGATCATTGCATATATTATGTAAACGTCAAATAAAATCATAGTTAGGACATACCTTTAACATTTCAACTTCAATTGCTTATATACAACACCAAACCTGCTCGTAAAACATGACATAAGACTTAAAGCATCAATTTCTGTAGGCAGTGCTACACAGTATTAACTCTACTCGACATTTGATTGTTTGGCTTTCATTAATATAATAAGCATAACTCAATACGTGGTACATATTATCATTATGTTCAGTGTCAACAGGTAGTTCAGACGTATCTTTGATTTTCAATACACAGGGAGAGAGCAATCGAGGCACCGTATAAGCATTTTAGCACTTAATAGCTTGAAAACATTGCCTAACTCATGATTCCGGACTATGTTGAGGCCATTTGAAATGCTACACGCTATTACGTTTATGAACAGAATTAAAGTTCAAGCCTCAATATATTTATGCGCGACGTCACGAATTCCAGAACACAGTCCTTGCCATAATTATTTGATAGATTAGACACATTCCATTTTTATGTACAAATATAAACATTACAACTTTTAAAAGATGACAAACAAAACATATTGTATTTTTAAAAAATATTTAAATTTCATTGGAGCGGACTAAAAACCGAAAATACGTTTGGTCAAATACAAAATTTAATTGTAACACAACGCCAATACTATGATACGCTACTTAAGTTCAAAATGTATGTATAGATTAGAGACAACGCCAACACTATGATACGCCACTTAAGTTCAAAATGTATGTATAGATGAGAGACAACACCATTACTGTGATACGCTGCTTGCGTTCAAAATGTACGCTCGCGTTCAAAGGGTAATAGATGAGACATACTACCAATACTACGATACGCCGCTTGCGGTTAAAATGTAATAGATCAGACACAACACAAGCAATAAGACACTCACTTACATTATACCTTCGACAGATGATAAGGAAAATCAATACTGAGACACGCTTCTTAACTTCTAGCTTAACAGATGATATAGGGCACCAGTACTATACTATGGAACACCGCTTGCGTTCAAACTGTAATATATGGGACACAACCCAACAGACATGGCACTTCCATTTATGAATAAATAGATGGGATATTTAAATTCAGAAGTTAATAGGTGGTGCACAACAGATAAACTGGCACAACAGTAGCATTCAAAATTTAATTTAATTCAAAACTCGGGCACAGACCAACTGTCAAATGTTTAATACAACTGAAGCATTCCAACTGTACATGATACAGCCCAAACATTCATGGACAACACAACTATTCAAACTTGATTAGATTGGATAAATCATAACAACACCAGCACAACACATACATTCATACTTGAATAGATTAGACAAAACACATCAACACCCGCACAATTGATACATTTGAATTTGATTAAATGGTACAAACTCTGTCACAACACAGACATTGAAACATCAAGGGATGGTACTCAACACAAACATGTGGCATAACACTAACATTCAAATTTAAGTAGATGGGATACAACACAAAAGAATCTGTCCTAACACTGACATTTAAACTTCAATCGATAGGACACAACAGAAAAATCTGCCATAACACGAACATTCAAACTTCAGTAGATGCTACACAACACACACACACACACACACACACAATATCTGCCATAAAACTGACATTCAAACATTCAAACTTCAATAGATGAGACAAAACAAAAACATCTGCATATAGCACAACACAAACATTCAAACTTCAATAAATGTAACACAACACATTAATCAGGCATAACACATTCATTCAAACTTCAGTACATGGGACACAACACACAGACCTGGCACAACACTAACGTTCAACCTTCAGTAGATTGCACGCAACATAACAATCTGACACAACACAAATATTCAAACTGCATTAGAGGGGACACAACCTCACATCTCTGGCACAACAGTAACTTTCAAATTGCAACAGATTGGACACAACATCACAACTCTGCCCAAACACTAACATTCAAACTGCAATAGATGGGACACATCATCGCAACTCTGGCATACCACTAGCACTCAAACTGCAATAGAGAGGACACAACATCACAACTGTGTCACAATACTAACATTCAAACTTCAATGGATGGGACAGAACATCACAACTCTGGCACATTACTGACATTCAGATTGCAATAGATTGGAAACACTATTGCAACTCGGACATAATACTAACTTTTAAACTGCAATAGGTGGGACACAGCAGCACATCTCAGCCCCAAAACTAACATTCAAACTGCAATAGATGGGAAACAACATCACAACTCTGGCTCAACACTAACATTCTAATTGCAATAGATGGGACACAACATCACAGCTCTACCCCAACACTAACATTCGTTTAAAACTGCAATAGATGGGAAACAACACAGATATATAGCATGCCACTAACATTCAAAATTTCAGTAGATGGGACACAACATCACAACTTAGTTCCCCAACACTAACATTCAAACTGCAATAGCTGGATACGACATCAGAACTCTGCTCAAAAACCACCATTTAAACTTCAATAGATGATACACAACATCACAACTCTGGCATAACACTAACATTCAAACTGCAATAGATGGGACACAACAGCACATCTATGGCATAACACGAATATTCAAACAGCGATAGATAGAACACAATATCACCACTCTAGTACAAAACGAAAAATTCAAACTGCAACAGAGGGGACAGAACATAAAGACTGTGCCAAAATACTAACATTCAAACTGCAATATATGGAAAACAACATCACTACTCTGGTACAACACAAAAATTCAAACTGCAATAGAGGGCACACAATATGAGAACTGTGCCACAACCTTAACATTCAAAATGCAATAGATGGGGCACAACATCACCACCCTGGCACAATACTAACATTCCAACTTCGATAGATGGAACACAACATTAGAAATCTGCTCCAACACTAACATTCAAACGGCAATGTATGGGACACAGCATCGCAACTCTGGCTTCACACTAGCATTCACACGCAATAGATGGGACACAAAAACACAACTCTTTCAAAACACTAACATTCAAACTGCAATAGATAGGACACAAAATCACATCTGTTTCACAACACTAAACTTAAAACTGCAGTAGATGAAACACAACATCAGTACTCTGGTACAACACGAAACTTCAAACTGCAATAGAGGGGACACAAGAGCACATCTCTGGCACAACACTAACATTTAAACTGCTATAGATGGGACACAACTTTGGCAGAACATTAAAATTTAAACTGCAATAGATGGGACTCAACAGTACATCTCTGCCTCAACACTAACATTCAAACTGCAATTGATGGGAACAACAGTAACTATCCACCCCAACACTAAACTCAAACTGCAATAGATGGGACACAACACTAACCCCAAACTGCAATAGATGGGACACAATCTCACAACACTGGCACAACACTAACATTCAAACTGCAACAGATGGCAACAACATTTCCTATCCGCCCAAACACTAACCTCAAACTGCAAAAGATGGGACACAACACTAACCCCAAACTGCAATAGATCGGACCCAACATCACAATCCTGCCCCAACACCAACATTTGAACTGCAATAGATAGGAATAAACAACACATCTCTGCCCAAACACTAACATTCAAATTGCAAGAGATGGTACACAATATCACAACTCTGCTCCAACAATAACATTCAAACTTTAATAGATAGGACATAGCATCACAAGTCTGCCCCAACACTAACATTCAAACTGCAATAGATTGGACAAAAGAGCACAACTCTGCCCCTGCACTAACATTCAAACTGCAATAGATGGGACACAGCATCACAATTCTGCCTGAACACTAATATTCAAACTGCAGTAGATGTAACACAAAGCAGTCATATAGCATGATACTAACATTCAAATTTCAATAGATGGGACACAACATCACAACTCTGGCACAACACTAACAATCATGAATAGAGGAGATACAACACAAACATCTGGCATAACACTGACATTCAACTTCAATGGATGGGACACAATATCACAACTATGGCAGGACGTAAACATTTAATCTTGATTGATGGGACACAACACAAATATGTGGCACGGCACTAACGTTCAAACTTTAGGAGATGGGACACAAAACAAAAACATCTGGCAGAACGCAAACACTCAAACTGCAATAGATATGAAACAATACATTAATCGGGAATAACACATACATTCAATAATTTGGACACACCACAAGCACTTGGCACAGCACTAAGATTCAACCTTCAATAGATTGGACGTAACATACCAACTCTGGGAAAAGACTATTATTCAGACTGCAAGGTATGGGACACAGCATCACAACTCTTTCACAACACTAACATTCAAACTGCAATAGATTGAACATAACATCACTTCTCTGGTACAACACAAAACTTCAAACTGCAATAGATGGGACACAACATCATAACTTTGGAACAACACTACCATTCAAACTGCAATAGATGGGACACAACATCATAGCTCTGCAACAACACTACACCATTCAAACATCAATAGATCTGACGCAACCTTACAAATCTGACAAAGCACTAACATTCAAACTGCAATAGATGGTACACAACATCACAACTCTGCCCCAACACTAAAATTCAAGCTGCAATATATAGGACACATCATCACAACTCTGCCCCAGCACTAACATTCAAACTGCAATAGATGGGACACAACATCACAACTCTGCCCCAGCACTAACATTCAAACTGCAATAGATGGGACACAACATCACAACTCTGCCCGAACACTAACATTCAAACCGCAATAGATGGGACACAACATCACAACTCTGTTCCAACACTAACATTCAAACTGCAATAGATGGGACAAAACATCACAACTCTGCCCCAACACTAAAATTCACACTGCAAAAGATAGGACACAACATCACAACTCTGCCCCAACACTAACATTCAAACCGCAATAGATGGGACACAACATCACAACTCTGTTCCAACACTAACATTCAAACGGCAATAGATGGGACACAACATCACAACTCTGTTCCAACACTAACATTCAAACTGCAATAGATGGGACAAAACATCGCAACTCTGCCCCAACACTAACATTCAAACTGCAATAGATAGGACACAACATCATAACTCTGCCTCCGCAGTAACATTCAAACTGCAATAGATGGGACACAACATCACAATTCTGCCACAACACTAACATTCAAACTGTTATAGATGGGAAACAACACAATCATACAGCACGCCACTAACATTCCAAATTTCAATAGATGGGACACAACATCAAAACTCTGGCACAATACTAACATTCAAACTTCAAATAGATGGGACACAACATAATAACTCTGTCTTAAAACTAACGTTCAAACTGCAATAGATGGGACACAACATCACAACTCTGTCCCAACACTAACATTCAAACTGCCATAGATGGAACACAACATCACAACTCTGCCACAACACACACATTCCAACTGCAATAAATGGGACACAACATCAAAACTCTGCGCTAACACTAACATTCAAACTGCAATAGATAGGACACAACATCACAACGCTGCCCCAAGAGTGACATTCAAACCGCAATAGATGGGACACAAGATCACAACTCTGCCCCAATGCTAACATACAAACTGCAATAGATGAGACACAACATCACAACCCTGCCACAACACTAACATTCAAACTGCAATAGATGAGAAACAACACAATGATATAGCATGCCACTAACATTCAAAATTTCAATAGATGGGAAACAACATCACAACTCTGGAAAAACACTAACTTTCAAATTGCAATAGACGGGACACAACATCATAACTCTTGCTCAACACTAACATTCAAACTTCAATAGATGGGACACAACATCACAACTCTGCCACAACACTAGCATTCAAACTGCAATAGATGGGATACAACATCACAATTCTGCCCCAACAACAACATTCAAACTGCAATAGATGGGACACAACCTCACAACTCTGCCCCAACACTAACATTCAGACTCCAATATATGGAACACAACATCACAACTCTGCCCCAACACTAACATTGAAACTGCAATAGATGGGACACAAAATCACAGCTCTGCCTCAACACTAACATTCAAACTGCAATAGATGGGACACAACATCACAACTCTGCCCCAACGCTAACATTCAAACTGCAATATATGGAACACAACATCACAACTCTGCCCCCACACTAACATTCAAACTGCAATAGATGGGACACAACATCACAACTCTGCCTCAACACTAACATTCATACGGCAATAGATGGGACACAACATCACAACTCTGCCCCAACACTAACATTCAAACTGCAATAGATGGGACAAAACATCACAACTCTACCCCAACACTAACATTCAAACTGCAATAGATGGGACAATACATCACAACTCTGCCCCAACACTAAAATTCAAACTGCAAAAGATAGGACACAACATCACAACTCTTCCCCAACACTACCATTCAAACTGCAACAGATGGGACACAACATCACAACTCTGCCCCAAAACTAACATTCAAACTGCAATAGATAGGACACAACATCACAACTCTGCCCCAAGACTGATATTCAAACTGCAATAGATGGGACACAACATCACAACTCTGCCCCAACACTAACATTCATACTGCAATAGATGGAACACAACATCACAACTCTGCCCCAACACTAACATTCAAACTGCAATAGATGGGACACAACATTACAACTCTGCCCCAACACTAACATTCAAACTGCAATAGATAGGACACAACATCACAACTCTGCCCCAACACTAACATTCAAACTGCCATAGATAGGACACAACATCACTACTCTGCCCCAAGACTGATATTCAAACTGCAATAGATAGGACACAACATCACTACTCTGGCACAACATTAACATTCAAACTGCAATAGATGGGGCACAACATCACAAGTCTGCCCCAACACTAACATTCAAACTGCAATAGATGGGAAACAACACAGTCATATAGCATGGCACTAACATTCAAAATTTCAAAAGATGAGATACCACATCCCAATTCTGGCACAACACTAACTTTAATAGATATGACACAACACATAAATCTGGCGAAATACTGACATTCAACTTCAATAGATAGACACAAAATCACAACTGTGCCACAACATAAACATTTAATGTTCCATAGATGGGACACAACACAAATGTGTGGCATAACAGTAACATTCAAATTTTCAACAACACAAATGGTGACAACACAAAAATTGGACATAACACTAACGTTCAAACTTCAGTAGATGGGAGACAACAAAAAAATCTAGCATAACACTAATATTCACACATCATTGGATGTGTCACAACACATAAGACTGACATAACACCAAGGTTCAAACTTCATTAGATGGGCCACAACACAAAAATCTGGCATAACACTAACATTTAAACTTCAGTAGATGGGACAAAACAACACAAAGATTTGACATAACAGTAACATTAACATTTCATTGGTTGGAGACAATACAAAAATCGGGCATAACGCTAACATTCAAATTTCAGTAGATGGGACACATCAAGAAGATCTGGCATAACACTAACATTAAAACTTCTATAGATTTGCACATCAACAGATCTGGCATAACAGTAACATTAAAATTTCAATAGGTTAGAGACAACGCAAGAAATCGGGCATAACACTAACATTCAAACCTTAGTAGATGGGGCACAATACAAACATCTGGCATTACATTAACATTTAAACTTCAATGGAAAGGAGACAACACAGAATCTGGCATAACAATAGTATTCAAACTTCAATAGATGGGACACAACACTAAACCTTGGCACAACATTCGAACTTCGACCGATGGGATACAGCCCAAATGAAAAATCTGACATTCACACTTCAATAGATTGGACACAAAACAAAAGATCTGGCATAACACGAACATTAAAACTTCAATAGATAGGACACAACAGCAACGGCAACGGTCAGCATTCATCAAGAACTGAGCGTAAAAGAACTACTGAAATCAGTCAGTAAACTGCTAGGTATCCTAGTCCGATCAATCAACAAACAACAGAGTACCGGTATTTTAGTGTCATTCTAGTTCCATCAATCAGTAAACTACAGAATATCGGTAATCTAGTGTCATAAGGCAATGAGGAGCAGAGTGTTCTGTTAATAAGAGATCAAGGACTCTAGTATTATCAAACAATAAAAAGGAACGTCATAATTCTAGCTTTATCAGTCAATCAACTGAGGAGGATATTATTTTTGTCAATAAACAACGGGATATTCTAGCGCAATACAACAAAAGCCGTAAAGCATTCCATGTCCAACAGTCTCTCATTACAGCTCTTTAGATTATGTAACATTCAGAATGGTCTCTCCATTGATTTCACTCTCTGACCAGTCCTCTTTATCTCACATTCCACCTCTCTGTTTTCTGTTGCTATTAGGACGGTCTCTCCATTGATTTCACTATCCGACCCGTCTTCTTTATCTCACATTCCAGCTCTCTGTTTTATGTGGCTGTTAAGACGTTCTTTCCATTGGTGTCACTGTCTGACCCGTCTTCTTTATCTCACATTCCAACTCTCTATTTTATGTGGCTATTAGGACGGTCTCTCCATTGATTTCAGTATCTGACACGTCTTCTTTATCTCACATTCCAGCTCTCTGTTTTATGGGGCTATTAGGACGGTCTTTCCATTGGTTTCACTATCTGACCCGTCTTCTTTATCTCACATGTTTCCATTGGCATCCTATGTGATATCTCTGCCATCTGATCAGGCTTAATGTTCCCATTGGCATCCTCTCTTATGCATATGTGCCATCCTATCTGGATAAATGTTCCATGGGCATCCTAGGTGATATCTCTGCCATCCAACAAGTCTTAATGTCCCCATTGGCATCCTATCTGACAGCTATGCCATCCGATCAGGCTAAATGTTCCCATTGGCATCCTATTTGATATCCCTGCCATCGGATCAGGCTTAATGTTCCCATTGGCATCCTATCTCACAGCTATGCCATCCAATAAGTCTTAATGTTCCCATTGGCATCCTATCTGACAGCTATTCCATCCGATCAGGCTAAATGTTCCCATTGGCATCCTATCTCACAGCTATGTCATCCGATCAGGCTAAATGTTCCCATTGGCATCCTATCTGACAGCTATGCCATCCGATCCGGCTTAATGTTCCCATTGGCATCCCATCTGACAGCTATGCCATCCGATCAGGCTTAATGTTCCCATTGGCATCCTATCTGACAGCTATGCCGTCCGATCAGGCTAAATGTTCCCATTGGCATCCTATCTGACAGCTATGCCATCCGATCAGGCTTAATGTTCCCATTGGCATCCTATCTGACAGCTATGCCATCCAATAAGTCTTAATGTTCCCATTGGCATCCTATCTGACAGCTATGCCATCCAATAAGTCTTAATGTTCGCATTGGCATCCTATCTGACAGCTATGCCATCCGATCAGGCTAAATGTTCCCATTGGCATCCTATCTGATATCCCTGCCATCGGATCAGGCTTAATGTTCCCATTGGCATCCTATCTGATCAATATGTGTCATCCGATCAGGATAAATGTTCCATAGGCATCCTATGTGATATCTCTGCCAGCCGATCATGCTTATTGTTCTCATTGGCATCCCATCTGACACCTCTGCCATCCGATCAGGTTTAATGTTCCTATTAGCATTCTGTATGACATCTCTGCCATCCGTTCAGGCTAGAAGTTCACATTGACATTTTATCTGACATGTATGTGTTATCCGATCAGGATAAATGTTCCATTTGCATCCTATATGACATCCCGACCATCCGATCAGGCTTAATGTTCCCATTAGCATCCTATCTGACGTCTCTGCCATCCGATCAGGCTTAATGTTCTCAATGGCATCCTATCTTACATATATGTGTCATCCGATCAAGATAAATGTTCCATCGGCATCTTATGTGATATCTCTGCCATCCGATCAGGCTTAATGTTCCCATTGGCATCTTACCTGACATACGTGCCTTCCGATCAGGCTAAATGTTCCATTGACATCCTATCTGACATATATGTGTCATGCAATAAGATTAAATGTTCCCATTGGAAACCTATCTGATATTTCTGCCATCCGATCAGACTAAATGTTTTCATTGGCATCCTATCTAACATCTCTGCCATCCGATCAGGCTAAATATTCCCAGTAGCATCCTATCTGACATTAGTGTTATACGATCAGACTAACTGATCCCCATGATATGCCATCCGACCCCAGTGTCATACGAGGAGGCTAAATAATACCGTTGATATCCTATCTGCCATTAGTGTCACACGACCATGCTAAATGTTCCAATTGATATGATATCGGACATCTTACCATCAGGCTTAATGTTCCCGTTGGAATGTTATTTGACATTAGTGTTATACAATCACGCAAAATGATCCCATTTGTATTCTATTTGAAATCAGTGCCATACGTGTATGCTAAATGGCCTAATTGAAATGCTATCCGACATCAGTGTCATACGATGAAGTTAAATGTTCAAATTGATATGCTATTCGACATCAGTGTCATACAACCGTGCTAAAGGATCCAATTGATATGCTAACGGACATCAATGTCATAAGATGAGGCTTACTGTTCGCATTGGTGTCCAATCTGACATTAGTGCCACACGACAAGACAGAGTGATAATGGCGTGAGTGGAATGCGTTCAGGCTACTCTTTTCATTTATGACATTGCCATGGAATCTGATTTCGGGCACGAGGCTGTGATTGGCATGCCATATGACGTCAAAGTCATACGATCAGGCTAGATGACCATATTTGTATACAATATGACTTCAGTTGGTTACAGAATTCTAATGGTATGCTTTATGACATCAGGGTCATACAGCCAGCCTTGATGATCCCTTTTGAATGCTATATTACATCAGGGCAGTCAGGCTAAATGATCCTATGAACATCCTAAGAGAGGAAGGTCATACAGTCAGTTTAAATTAGGCAATAGGCATGCTATATGACATCAGGGTCATACATTGAGGCTAAATAGTGTCATTGACATCCTTTGTGACAGCTGGATCATACAATCAGTCAAAACGATAATAACATGAGTGGCATGGACGCAGGCTATTCTCATTGGCATACAATCTGATGTAAAGGCCATACATTCAGGCACCATACTCTAATTGGCTTGCTACATGACATCAAATTTATACGATCAGGCTAAATGGACGCATTGGTATGCAGTAGGATCTCAGTTGGTTCAAAGATTCCTATTGGTATAACATAAGCGTTATACAAGCAGGCATAATGATCCATTTTGATATCTACTTGACATCAGCGTCATACAATCAGTTTAAATGACCACATTGGTATGCAATTTAACATCAGTGCATACAGTTAGATT
>JAOYNN010047781.1:0-18529 GCA_025770095.1 Goniobranchus kuniei | reverse complement strand
TCTCTCTCTCTCTCTCTCTCTCTCTCTCTCTCTCTCTCTCTCTCTCTCTCTCTCTCTCATGCAAAGAACCATACATGTGTGCAGTTGTAGGCCTATGGCTTGACAAAGTGCAGAGAGAGGCTTTGGATAATGCGTGATCTTCATCAAGATGTATTTTGAGCGATGCGATTGATTACGCCATGCAAATGGGCAGAAGTGGGGCCCCGCGCTCCCGTTTTTAGAGGGTAGAAATAGCCGGTAGAAATAGCCTAGGCCTAACACCTCAAAGCTGAAAAATGAGTACTAAAACCTGTATACGGGAACCTGCAGGTTTTCCAAACTGGGACCCCAATAATCATGGTTACATGAAATTTCGGATCTATCCCAGGCCTAGTACAGGCATTCAAGTGCCCAGCTTAGCATACCCCAACTGCTGCAAGTAAGATTGATGCAAACATGGGCCCAAGAGATCTCAGGTGAGAAATATCTTTTTGAAACAGTAGAAAGATATAAAAGAATGGGACCTGACCAGCCTTATAGGAAATTATTAAATCATTTGAAAACTATGTCAGATGAAGGAGAAGAAAAGGGAAAAGAAAACATCTACTAATCTGCCCTCACTCCTAAAAACAAGTGCTTTAGAAACCATCAACAACCATCCTAAATCTGCCATTCATGTCTATATTGATGGAGGAAATCTAATAATAGTATAAAGTCATTGATATGACAACCTGACTCAGGGCTTCTACTGGGACTAGGTTGTCCAACCTTTGAGTTCTAGCCGTCTTCATGATCTTTTGGAGATAGCATATTTATCTGTTTGTGATTTGTGCAATGCATTATAGCATCGCCAGATCTGTTCGTGATGTGACTGTCATGATATATCATGAAGTCTCTTGATATCTTAAGTAAAGGGTCAATAGTATTGTAGGTGTCACTTTTTGTTTGATTGTTGTTTGTTTTTTTTTTTAAATTTTTTCATTTACTTGCAGATTGTCAATGAAAACTCTCTGAAGATATTGAATGAATATTTAGCAGAGCATCATCGTTGTAATGCCAGACGACGTCATCCAAAAGTACAGGAAATAGAATTCTACATCAAGATTCAAGGAGATCATGGCCAGGGTATAATGAATGTATGATTAAAATCTCCAAAGGTGTTACCATTTGTACATAATTGCTTTCATGGTTGAATTTAATACATTGTAAAGGCATAAATATGACTTTGTCTCATAAGGCATCCTGTATGAATAAATTGGTAAACAAGAAGTGGGAGAGTCAGAGAGATGGACTGGTAAGTAAGAAGTGAGAGAGTCAGAAAGATGATACATGTAGACAGGAATACAGAGATGCAAATCATGTCTCAAGGAGAGCAGTTGTGTAGGCCAAAGTAGAAGCAAATGCACAACAGGTTGAGAAGCTGAATGCAATGGAAGGAGAGAAAGACCTGTGTCGATTGGCCTCACAGAAGGAATGTAGAGCAGTAGTTACCATATAATAACCCACCTCATTAAATCCAGCTGTTTTTATATGAGACCATTTTTTTCTACTTAAGGTGCCCTCTTATAACCTGCTTCCTGGACCACAACTTCATCTAATAACCAACCCTATCTTTTCCAATGAGCAGGTAACAAGACAATAAAAAATTTAAAAGATTTCACAAACAAAAGATCACATCTAGACCAAACATTGGTGTCTCACTATTCCCAGAAACAAATATGGTTCACAAATTCAGTCAAACATCAGATGCTAATGGTAATTATCCTACCCTGGTCATCTGGTCAACCACATGAAAGCACATGTAAATGATGAAAACTGACCTTGCCTGAGCAAGATAGAAATTGAGCAACGCTTAGTGTAGACAGTTCCATGATGATTCATGACACAAGAATAAGTCATAGCTGGCATGGATACTCAGCTGTCTGTCAGCAAGTGTAGGAGGGACAAAGGGAGATGCTAACCATCATGTTACGTGTTAAATGTATGAGTTGATAGAGCTTGCCATAGAAAGTACATGATTGGTGGAATTGGTGTGTTTGCAGCACAGCCAATCATTATTTAGTTTGATTCTGGTCCATCAAAGCAATGGGTGGATGGGGACTAAACCAGCACTCTACCTACAGCTTATTGCGCTGGCACTCAACATTCTATCACCATCACTTCCATAACAGAAATTCGCTTTGAGACTCGAAAAAATCAGAAAAATGCCCAGATCTAGAAAACACGTCAACTACATAAATAAAAAAATTCGTTATGAGATTCTTTCTCATGAAAAGAGCGGAGAAGTCAGTTTCACAGAGATTGGGCAGATTTGACATGACAGGACAACTGAAGCCAACTTGATCCTACCTGCCTGAAAAACTCTCCACCAAAAATCCTAGAAAAGCAGAAATAAAAGCAAAATAAAAATCCCACATAGCAAAACCCAACAGAAATAACAAACAAAACCCAAAAATAAACACATTGTAATTTGAAATGTCAGTTGATTCTGCATGAGAGGGCAAAACTGACATCCCTTGATTTTAAGTGTATGAACTTGTTACTTCCTTTGCACGTACCGTACTTGTGTACATCTTATAATCCGCTACGACTAGTAATGCGCTTACTTGTCATCCGAGGGCCGGGTGATGAAATGGAGACTACTGTAAAACATATATGCAGGAGGTTAGAGTGATAGAGTGATAAAGGTTATAGATGGTTGGCATACAGTCATAATTCCAACAATATTCCAATTAAAATTAGCAATTATGAAAGGGCAACATGGAGAGTAATAAAACTAGGGTTTGTTTAATACTTGTCAATTAGATGTTGCATTGGTGGCCAAATGCTTTAACTACAGATTGAAAGGTGAGTGGTTCAGTTCCCAGCATTGTCAGTTCAACAGAAGATCCTTACAAACAGGGTTCCCGCGGCTTCCTTATTTTCAAGGAGCTCCTTGTGAATTTTGGCCTAAATCTCCTTAAATCCTCCTTAAATTTTATATTGTCCAGATAAAAATTTAAAGAAAAGATGCAAGACTGCTACAAATGCTCTCGAGTTTGAGAAAATTGGTGGCTAGGCAGGTGTGTTAAGCCTCCTTGAATTCACCAAAATTCTCCTTGAAACCTCCTTGAAACCTCCTTGAATTTTAAGGAAGCACAGCTGCATGAACCCCTATACAAAAGACTCTTTTACACAACTTCCCTGAACCCAATTACTACTATGCTACTGCTAGTGCTGCTGCTGCTGCTGCTTCTTTCAGTACTTTTTAAGCTCATTGCTCCCTGGGTTGATAAGTATAAGTTGTGTGCATTACCATGAAACTAAAAGATGCACTCAAGATACCATTACATTGTCTTCTATGCTGTGTAACAACCATACTTTATTAAACTTTATGTCACCCTTTTTATCCATGTGCAGATCAGTACCAGGTAAAAGATTTAGCCCTATTATTAGTGCAGTACTTCTAGGGAAGCAGCGAAGATGAAATTGCCTTTTAGATGATCTTTGTGCTATTTTTAAATGTATAATCTTCATCACATTTTTCTGTTATTGCTCAGTACAAAACACTAACTTTTTTCTTTTAACATCATAAATTGTTCCTAGATTTGAAACTTCTGAAGCTTCATCTGAGGGCCAGGACCTTAAGAGAGGCTGTGTTGGCCATTCTGAAAGCTTGTGATATTCCTCATACTCATGTGCCTGAAGGAGCTGCTCCTAAGTATGTATATTGTCCCACATCACGTTACCATAGATTAGAATGTATTGAAATTACCGTTCGGCCCAACCTGAACTAAATGAAGACAAATGAGGGGAGCAATATATGAAAATGTGATAAAAAAGCTGTGCAAATAGGGGACATTTCTCTTCTTAAGAGTTTGGTATCTCATATGTTTTATCAAAAAAGGAAGTTTCCAGATAGAAAATATTTTGTAATGCAGGAAACATGCTGACATACACTTGCATCAAGTGTACCTCACCTTTTTTGTTTTTTGAGATAATGCATAATTGGAATTGCTCTTGACTGCTTTTGATCTTGGGAAACATGTAAGCCCAATGTAGCTTAAGTAAATGACATGTAGAAGCTGGAGAAATCTTGGACAGCATAATTTTCATTTATCTCTCCAGTTCAAAAGTTAACATGCCCATTCTATTTTAAAACATGCCCGATATGATGGATTACTTGATCAAAATGTAATGCCAGAAAGCTGTGATCTCCAAGTGAGTTCCATTACATAATGTCTTGGGGACCTCAGGCACCCTGGGCCATTGACTAGTTAAATACCTGGTCAAGGAGCCGATGCATCAGTTGAATTGTTGGTTGATTTTGTGATGTCATTTTAGGCAGTACAGGTCTACTGGTATTTGGGACACTGCTGTTGGAATTCTTTGAAGAGGCAGTTTCAAAGATTAGGATTCTTATATATTTTGGAAGAATATTCTGCGATGTGTATTAATTTGAGAAAAGCACATGTGCCATTAAACAAATTTGCAAGAAAGTAAATAAAAAAACAACAACAATTCAATCAAAATATATCTGAATCAATGTCAAAAGGAATTATAAATCTTCTGAAAAATACCTGTAAAACACCATCAGAAAACCATTCGAGACACTACTATTTAACAATGCATATGTACAAATATGTTGCATTTTTAATGCCTTCTGCTGTTTTATAGGGCAAATTTTTCCATTGGACAGTTTGGTTTCCATTTTACTTTTGGATGTGTTTTTTTGTTTTCAAAATATCGAATTATTTCTTTCAGCCATCAGTCCAACAGACCCATTGACTGGCATCCTAGCTTCTACTCTGCAACAGGACGGAAGAATCCCAATGCTGCGTTTTCTAGGCAACCTGAATATGTGACTTTGAGGTAGCTCAGTGGACATTTTCTATTTTGCAATGCAAACTATCACAGAATAGTTTGCTGTTTATTTGTATTCTGTGTTAAAACAAAAGAGAAAACAAAAATACACCTTGGAGAACTGTAGTTGGATGGTCTCTGAAAGAAATGTAACCACCCCATCCAGTCCTGGAAATTTTAGCAAGCAATCACTGAAATTTGATAGATGGATTTATTATGTGGAAGTCTCAAAACTGAAAGGAATAAAGAAAGTGTGAATAGGACAGGGGCAATAGAATTAGGAAGGAATAGCTGGACAGGAGATAAAAGTAATGAAAAGGCAGACATCTTAAACCGTCTTAACAATATACATGGATAGCTTGCAGTGGGTCCTAAAGTCAATGACTTACATAGTGGACTGCTGCTTGAGCATCAAAGTCAGAGCCGTGCCATGTCAATGAAGTATAATTAATTTATCTGTACCCAAGTCCCTCAGGATGGAATCATTTCTTTCCTTGTGTATCCTTCATATTTTAAAAATACATCTGTAACATTTCATATCAAAACTGGCAATGATTGTTCCAATTAAAAGCAAATAGTACAATAAATGCAGAGTATTACAATTTCTGACTGTCGCCTTGATAACTCACTTTCGTGTTCTATGGTTAAATGTGCAGACGACACATCACTGAGTGGACTGATACGAAACGGTGACGAGACAGAATATAGACTGGCTGTAGAAAATTTTGTGAAATGGTGCAAAAGTGAATGTTTCCAAAACCAAAGAAATGATAATTGATTTTAGGGGAAAAAAATAAAGATGTGGATGATTCAATTATATTATAATGTGAATGTGTCGAACGAGTGAAAAATCACAAATATTTCTTGTTGTCTGTCTCCCCTGTTAACCATCAATTGAGGTAGTTTCCTCTGTCATTTCATCAGACTGGTGGTACCAAACGATCGTTTATATTTCGTCATCGCAGAAAGCTCATCAAGTTTGTTATTCAACGAACGTACATTGCCCATAATGATAGAGGGAAAGTAGGGTTTTATCTTTCTCTTTTTTATTCTTTCTTAAGACACTACGGCTTCTCTTTCTTGCTTGACATTTGTTTTCTAATGAAAAAGACGGGAGGCTTCATAACAAGATGTGACGAACGCAGGTCCAGGAGAGTGGCCATGCTTTATCGTAATGGCGCCATATTGGTAACCACACATCCTACACGATTTTTGTAAAAGTTGAAGATAAAAATTGCAAGTAAAACTCACCTCACGGTTTTGAGAGTTGTAAAGTCCATGACAGAGTTACTTGTCAAAATTCCAGATTAAGTATCACAGAGCAGCTTTTAGAATTTATGAAAATATGAAAGCACAGTTAACAACATCAGTGAATGGACCGGTTGCACTCTGAGGCAGACAGAAAATGTTGATGATGCTAATAACAAGTATCATGATCTAACACAAGAAATAGTATATGTGAAGACCAGAAGACACTTAACTTTTCTTTCACTTCTTCTTTTTCAGGAGTTGGCTTCAGAAAAACATCCAGCGTTCACATATTCAAGCTGAATCAGTGCGACACATCAAAGAAGATATTGCAAGACTTTTAGAAAAATTGAAATCAGATTTAGGCCTTGGCTCTGTTCGTTGTGATAGTGTTTGGGGGATGCATCATTTTCGTGGTTGTTTGAAGTCATTTGATCGCATGTATGGGGATCATCCAGAATTTCTTAGGGCAGCTTTGAAAGGTGAAATGTTTGATTTCAAAATGAATTAGGTATTTTCTTTCACGCACATTTTTGCCGAGGTTATGAATTTGGGTGTTGGAACGGGTGATGGAGTAATAATAAAAAAGTAACAGTAATTAAACATCATTTCTAATGTGCCCAATTCCATTAAAATTACCAGCTCCAGGCGCATAACAATTTCCACAATAAGATATTACTAATTGGTCTGAATGGTGGTACATACTCATCAAATCCAACGTGACTAGTTGAATATGCAGAGTTATTGAAGTGTACTTGACTAAGAACAGATTTACAAGTGTTTTCAGATCTTTCTCGAAACCCTCCACTTAAGGTGCATGATGAAGAGACTCAGGAAGATTGTTCCAAATGTATGAAGCTTATTGACTAAACGATTTCTCACACATTTTCAGTTTTCCCCTTTTTGGGTACATTGAGAGGCCTGTGCTCACTAGATCTAAGGGCTGTTGATGGGTTATGCTCCCGTAGCGAAACATCAGTTTTCCCACTAATTGAGTTGTAGACAGTTCATAAATCTCAATGAGCTCCTGAGATAAATAGTTTTCCCAGTAATTGAGTTGTATACGGTACACAAATCTCAATGAGCCCCCGAGCTCCTTGAGATAAACAGGTGTTTTCCCACTAATTGATTTGTAGGCGGTTCATAAATCTCAATGAGCTCCCTGAGATAAACAGGAGTTTTCCCATGAATTGAGTTCTAGTAAATAACACTTATTTTATAAATTATTTATGTCTTAATAGGAAGCCAGTGTAATGAGAAAATCATAGGAATGACATGATCTCTTTTACTTTTCCTGAAAACCAGCTTCACAACATGGTTTTGAATTCAGTGCAGTTTTTTTTAAGAAGTATCATTTGGATGTTAGACAAAAGAGAGTTGCAGTAGTTCAGATGAGTTAACGAGAAGGATGACACCAGGATTTTCATTGATGACAGGTTTAAGAGTTTTTTAAAGAAGCATCATTGGGATGTTAGACAAAAGAGAGTTGCAGTAGTCCAGATGAGTTAACGAGAAGGATGACATAAGGATTTTTATTGATGACAGGCTTAAGAATGATGAAATGTGTCTAATTCTTCTCAATTCATAATATAATGTCTTGCATAAGTAATTTATATGGGATATCATGGAGAGTTGACTCTCAAAAAACAAGTCCAGATTTCAAGGTACTTCCCTGAAATTAAGTTGATTTCCATTTACTGTGCTGAATAAAAAATTGAGTATATTAATTCTTTCGGACCTGATTGCCTACTTGAGCTGAAAAATTGATATTAATCAAAACATCATGCTCGCAGTCTGATGTTTGGAATTTTAGCCTTGAAACTATGTACAAACTTTAAAGATTTGGTTTTTGCTGATAAACCAATTTACATTTGCCGTCAGCTATTCCAAATCATGTAGTTGCAGAAAAACTCAAAAAGCCCAACTTAAAAGAAGCCTGCAATGGCTAGGATTACCAATTGTTTTTCGTACACTTACTGCAGTGCACACCAGTGGGTGATAGCAGTTGACCAGAGACTAGCATGCATCTGAGCCAGGAGCTCGAAGCGTCCAAACTGCCTTTTGTTGTTTTCTTTGACATATTCTAATCATTTTACTCTATATATCCCTGTCTATATTTATCCAAGCCGATGAAATTTTACGAAATCAATTACTCCAATAGATGAACTCTGCTGAAAATTCCCTGCTGAGACACTCTTCCCAAATTTTCTTCTCCATTCCTTCTGTTTTCTCACAAATCTTTGAGCCTTCACTTCAGGAAGAGCATCTGGCATAAAACTTCTGCTATAAACTATGCAGTGCCTCTAAACTAAACTGGGACAAGCTGACAGACAGAGAAACAATGTACTAATTCTTTGGTAAAAATCCTTGTGAGGTACTGACATGTAACTTTTTCAACTTTTTCTGTCTCTCAGGAAGAACTTTGGTGTTTAGTAATGGAACTGGAGTGAATCGTTTTGGAGAGATCATCTTGAGCAGTGAGGATGTGCCAGAATATTGGTACACTGTACGTTTCTCTCTCTTTTTTATCTTTTATAATTAATTTTTTTGTTTGCTTTAGAAGTCAACATTTAGATTGCTTTACCCTTTCACATGCCTCTAGGTGGGTGACTGGGTGATGCCATGTCTTGTTGGCACAGTCTGAACAGTAACAACAGGTCATAAGCTTTGTGTCTCTAGGTAAGACACTTTACTTTCATCATTTGGCTCACGTGGAATGAGTACAAGGCTATAGACAGCAAAAGATATTGCCAGGATGCTGGTATGGTGCTTTGAACAAGCTGCTTCTCTTTGTTCGCAGGGAGCTGACAAGGTGTTGAGACTGCAATGACTCGCTGGGGAGGAACAAACTTTGGAGTCAACAGCAAAGAGACAAACAAAGAGTACAGAAATATTTGTCAAGAGCAATGAACAAGACGGCCTATGCTACAACTAGTACGGATTTCATTGAAAACTATGAAAATGGAAGACGTGTTCAAAGACCTCCAATTTGCACGCATTGTCCACCGTGGGCAGCCAACAGCTTGCTTCTTTCTCTCAGTACCTGCAATGTAAAACAACAGCAACTTAATTCTGATCAGTCAAGAAACGCTGTTAATGACTAACAAGTCACAGAATATAAAGCTACAGAACGAGACAACTCAGAACGTCAAGATACCCAGAAAATTCCGAATTGTTACTCAATATCTAACGAGTCAATCAAGGCTTCAGAGAGTATGGATTTGATTGAAATGACAATCAGCACAAATTGAGACAAATTCACATCAACAAAAATGCACACATCAGTAATAACAATGGGCAGCCTTCCCTGTTCAACCAATGTGTTAGGTTTAACACACACACAATAATACTCCTATAGATCAATCAGTAAAAGAAGTTGATGTCGAGTACAAAGTGAGTGAAATTGAAACTAGGCCAACAGACCCGAACAACGAAGGCGATAGACACATTTCAAAGGACACTGCAACAGACGGTGGTTCGGCAAGCACAGACATTGACTCAGACAATAACAACTCTGATATGCAGTGCACTACTAAAAATCAACACGTTTTGCTGATTGAACAAATAAACTGTGATAGAATTCGCTCACAGATCTTCCAAGTCACGAGAGAGACAGCCAAGTGTGTGGCACAAACTGACCGCAACGAACATTTGTTAAATTAGTTATGGAACTGTTTGAAACAACTCATTCTGTCCTTGCAGAGACAGACGACCTCATCATTGAGTACAGCGTAGAGGACAGAAGAATTATAAAATTCGTCCTCAAAAATTCCGATGACAGAATGAGGAAACGCCACATGCAAAATTGGACAGACCAGTCAGACTTGATAAAGCAAGAGTATGGAGAACATTTGAAGAACTTCGAAGTTTTGTTACCACACTTTTAAAAAATTAGTCATAAAATTATTGAGAACAATAAATGTCCAAGCCATCAGTTTGTACATCCAGCATCAGGACTATTAAGACCAGATGCAGCTCCTGGTCTCCTTGAAAGCCAAATCGCTCCAAGCTTCACATTCAAATAGTTCCAGTATATATCTAAAATGTTACTAGGCTATATTTTGAATTTTATTTTTATTTGTGGTTCTATGAAGTTTTTGTTTTATGTAAAAAATGTTTGCAAATTTTGCATGGAAACCTTTTTTTTTCCAAAAAAAAAAAAATACACATATTGAAAAAAAAAGTGCATTGTAACTTCCAAGGGATGGTAAATTGCTATATATGCAAATTTCCTTTATAAAACATTCACAAATGTCAGAGATATTTTTTAAAATAATTTTAAAAATGGCATTTAGAGAAAAATGTGCTTGAAATTTCGTAACATGAAAAACATACTAAAACAAAACTTTTTTACACTTTAATGTTCGAAGCATAACAGCATCATGTGAAGGGGAGCCCTCCACTTCAACTGATTCCTTGCGGGCCTTTTCCTGAGCCTCTGCTTGCTTCTTATGTCTCTTCTTCGTTTCCTGGGATGCTTCAAATGCAATGAAGTAGAGGGTTTTGCCTTCCTCTTGCTTCACTTAGTCTGGTGGTATTTCTTCCCATGCCAAAGCCTAATCACTCCTTTAAAAAGCAAATCCCTAATAGACCACTATTGAGGTCAGCTGCTGCTGAAATCAGTCCAAATTCAACCCTTTTCATGGAATGGAATGTTTCCTTGTGGTAGCGTGAACACACAGAATTGTGAAAGCTTTCACTTGGACTGTGTGTATCTATGAGCTCACAACACTTCTGCAAGGCATCAAAGAAGAAGAAGAAAAAGAAGAAGAAGACGAAGAAGAAGATGGCGGACATTACCATGGCAACCAAAAAACAATACCATAGGAACCCATTTTTCAATACTCTGAATACATCCATGCATAAATAAACTGAAAAAAGTCAAAAGGAAAAAAAAATAATGGAGCCGCGTCTGGTTTTAAGCTTTAAGCTAGAAAAAAACATTGAATGTACTGTAAATAATCTTCTCCCCTTTCATTCTTTTTGATAACCTTTATTTGAATATCTTCAAGACTCAATGTATAAAATCAAATAACTGAATTTTAAAAAATTAAATAAAAAAAAAAAAGATGTGGCAGCACCCTGGCATGGGGCTACATTAAAAGAAAAATAAAATTCTATAGCCCTTTCCCAAAGGAGCTCAAAACATTTTACAAAGATGTGTTATTCCATTAAAACCAGATATCTAAAACATTGTCTTACTACTATCAATCATTTATTACAATCAGCATCATTATGGTTTGTCAACTAATCAGTTGAACATGACATTATTCAATTAAATTATAATTAATTGAATAAAATGTATGTATGTTTGTAACACATATAAATCTATTTAGCAATTTTGTAAAATTCTCTCAATACCTAAATGGTATGCAGAGTATACAAAATATGTTCAAACACAGGAAAGCATCCATACTGATTGTTGTTTATTGATGGGCAAACTGGCAATGTCAGTGAAAAATAGAGTGAGGCAGCGGGTGTTGACGTTGGAGATTTGTGTTTTATATCACATATTATTATATTTGCTTT
The DNA here is from genome assembly GCA_025770095.1 of Goniobranchus kuniei. Lineage (NCBI taxonomy): Eukaryota > Metazoa > Mollusca > Gastropoda > Nudibranchia > Chromodorididae > Goniobranchus > Goniobranchus kuniei. Next base: position 6,931 of record JAOYNN010047781.1, on the reverse strand, counting down.
CATTCCATTACCACGTAAGAATTGTAATAGTGTTGATTTATGTCTAATTTCCTTTGTCCCCTTCTTTTTCTTCTCTCTCTTCTTCTTCTACTTTCTTTTTGTCTTTTATCGATTCTCTCACATTTTATTTCTGTTTCATCAATCCAGTTCTTTCTCCTTGAATTTTGTTTTATGGACCAATTGAAATGATATAGATTAAGGTTACAAATGGATTTTTGTTAGCAGGTAGTCAAGCTTGTCCATGATCTCATAGGATTTTAAGTCATTCGTATATCATATTGAAGCAATATTGTGCCATGTCTGGTGGGTATAAAGTATACTCCCACCCGATTCCCGTTTCCTTTTTTGTGTTTCCTCTCACACCTCTTTTTCATTGTTGTTTTAATCAGTCTCTTTTCCTGAAGGAATTGAAAACATGTTTGTTTGGTGTGTGTTGGCAGCTAATCAACTTTGACTATTCTCATCAACAGCTTTTAATGTCAGTGGGTGCTTACAACGCTGTTCTTCTGAGACTGCCAGCCATGGAGAGCAAGCTGTCTTCCCTGTTAAATAACATATCCATTATGTGGCGTGAGAAAAGACATTGTACAGTGATGGCAGAGGAATATGAGCTTTTGTTGAACAGACTTCTGAATAACTTGAGGCAACGTCAAGATTACGTCTTTCAGTCTTTTGGTGATATGGATTTGTCCAACCTGCAACTGGTTGTTGAAAGGTGTTGTATGAGCTTGTATAGATAATTCTGTTGGAAGCCTTTTGGTCGTTTACTTGTATATTTCAAAAGGCTCTCACACATTTTTCAAAACATTTTGTAGAATATTTTTTGATGATATTATTACGTTCCATGTCATGACTGTGCAAAATGGCCAAGAGTCAGTGGGTTAAAATGGTGTGCCACAGGAGACAGTTAGAAAGCTGGGGATGTTTTGCCTGTGTGAAAGCATTCTTCAAAATAGATGACTTTGGGTTTTCTCAAATGAATGAATAGTAAAGTATTTCAATTATAATTTAGAAATTTCAAAATTAACATCACATATCTTTATACATATTTAGATATAATTATGCTCCTTTCTCTTCGTGTTCGCTAACAATATATTTATATAGTGCTAGACTTGCTGATGCATCTTGTTGTGTGAATGTTTTAGTGCATGTGATATAATTTAATAATATGATATATAACATTACCTTTTGATACTTTTAATCAACCAAGTGATTTTCAATTTTAAATGCTGTCAAAACCAGGACAAATTTCTCATCTGGATGAACAAAGATTATTTTATTTTATGTCATTTCCTTATCAGTTTTCTGAAATGAATTTTGGGAAAATACATTTTTTGTCTTGGTATACGTTGTAATCATGAGTGTGCATGCTGAACTTTGATACATTCCAGCTTATTTGTTGCTGAAGCAAGCACTTTGTATGAAATTTCAAAACTTAAAAGTGTCACAAGGTTCTCCAATTTGAACTTAATTGATATTTCATCTTTATTTCCACAGTGAAGGTAACCCAATGATGTTGTCCTCCACTGGCCAGTTTCTTATACCTGCTTCAATCCCTGGAGAACAAATGATTGATTTTGTCAAGGCAAACCAGAAAGAAGCCATTTCTCGGATGCTGGTTTCTGAAAAGTAAACATGGCTTTTGTACGAAAGTACTGTAATTTTCAGACTATAAGATGCTCCAGGCTATAAGCTGCACTCCCTGATTTTTAAATGAAAAACAATTTTTCCCTAAGATAGGGCATACCGGAGTAAAAGTCACAGGTCTAGAAAGACTCAAAGTACCAATAGACAACAACAATAATCATAAAAATAACTGTTGATGATATTGTGGGGATAGATGTAACTACCTTTAGTGAATGTCATCAGCACTACTACATCCTTTGAACAAAATCCCAGCATCAGCTGCACCTGACTATTAGTGGCAGGGTCAATGGCCAGAGAAATGAGTCATGGCTTATAGTCTGAAACTCACTGTATTTTGATGGGGATGGGTCCCTTTGTCCACTTTTCATGATACCCTCTCATGTATTCTTTTTTTGTTCTTCTTCTTCTCTTCCTCCTTTTCTTCCACCTTCTTCTTCTCCTACTTTTCCTTCTGCCCCTTCGTACATGAAAATGTGTTCATCTATTTACCTCACCATTCATGGCAGTACAGTCCAACTGAAAACCCCTTTAGCTGTAGCTAGCTGAGGAAGCCAGGCATTGCAAGTGGTCATGAACATCACTTAGTGCAGACCTGCCAAATTTACACACTTGCCGTAACATGTTACGGTGACAGCCAAACTGTTACGCAGCAAGCTTGGAGATCGGAATGTTATGGCGAGGTGGCTTTTCAATCATATCGTGAGTCACAAGTTACCTCCCATGCAATCCATACTCTGCTGGTCGATAAATAACAATATTAAACGTAGAATAATACACCTTTTTCATAATCTCATGGCAATTTCTTTAATTATTAGTGTTTTATTATGAATATTACTGTACAAAATTCAATGCAAGGTGCCAGATGTGTTTATTGTTTCGCAAGTATTAAATGATTGTGAAGCCTCTTGGTTCCAAGGCAGATGGAAAGCAAAGGTAGAACCTAAAGCCTCAGTTTCAATTTCTTATGCAGCATGGGCACTACATGACCATTGAAACGAGCTTGAGCTTAAGTGGTCAAAATTTCCAAATAACATAGATGGCAATGAAATGATAGGAAGAGTGAAACAAGAGTTAGAAATCCATGAAATTAATAAAGCAAAAGGGGCAAGAATAAGGGCGGGAGTAAAATGGGCAGAGGAAGGAGACAAGGCTATAAAATTCTTTTGGGGTTTAGAAAAACAAAGAGCCCAAAGCAATCTAATAACACATCTGAAAGCGAGGAACAACTCAAATGCTGACAACGAAGATACCATTCTGGAAAAAATATTAAATTTTTACGAGCAGCTTTATACAGAAAAAAAAAGGAGCAGAAAGCACAGAAGAATTATATCAAAACTATATAAGTGACATAAATATACCCAAAATAAAGGAAGAGGAAAGATTGTAATGTGATGAATCCCTTCAGAAAAACGAAATATTGCAGGCTCTGAAAACAATGGAAAATGGTCAGCACCTGGAATGGATGGTATACCAACTGAGTTCTATAAAGTTTTCTGGATAGACGTAAAATATAGTTTATTTCAGGCATTTAAACATAGCCAAATTGTCGGGCATCTCTCCCCAACTCAACAACAGGGCATAAATTCTTTGATTCATAAAGGAAAAGAGTTACCCGGTGACAAATTAACAAACTGGCGACATATTTCTCTGCTTAACTCTGATTATAAATTTTAGCAAAGGCTCTATCGTTGAGAATAAAAGATTGTCTGTCCAAAATTATTAATAAAAACCAAAGTGGTTTTATAGCCGGTCGAAATATCGCTTCAATGATCAGAGAAAGAGATGACATAATCAAATATGAAAAACAATCAACAAAGACTTCCATGCTATTGTCTTTTGATTACCAAAAAGCTTTTGATAGCATTTCCATTATTAGTATGACAGAAGCCGTGAACGCATTTGGATTTGGAGAAAGATTTCAGAGAGGGATCAGCACATTGATGTCGGAAAGAGTAGCTTATGTAAGAAATGGGGGCGATATATCAAGAAGTTTTAAACCGGAAAGAGGAATTAGACAGGGATGTCCTTTGTCTTCTTTATTATTTATCATTGCGGCGGAAATATTTACTTTGAAAATTAGACAGAGTGAAACAATTAAAGAGATACGTTTAGGAAAATCCAATGTAATCGTGAAAATTAAGCAGTTTGCCGATGATACCACACTATTTCTAAGGGATATGATAGACTTTCGGGAAGTTCTATCGAAAATATAAGAATTCACAGCAATTTCTGGACTTCAGTTAAACCAAGAGAAAACAAAAATTCTAGCTCTAGGAAATAAAGATCTAATTGGATAAGAAAGGTTCAGCATAAAGTTTGTAGACAAAATTTACTTGCGGGGAATATTGTTTAGCCACACTGATGAAGCATCCGAGATAAAAGAAAACTGGTCGGGGAAATTAGATTCAATAGAAAGATTATTAGATACTTGGACTAGGAGGAACTTATCGATTCACGGAAAACTGGTTATTTTGTCAAAACCTTTGTGGTAAGTAAATTAAGGTATATAATGCAAAGTATTGGATTACCGGAGAAAATACTTGCAAAATTCATGAATATAATTTTCACTTTTTTTATGGAAAAAGAGATATACGATCAAAAAAGCCTTTGAAACAATAAAAAGCTCAATAATGTATAGTTCATTTGAGGTTGGAGGTCTGTCGGTTCCCAATCTCTACAACATGCAAAACGCATCTTTGTTTCAATGGGTGGAGAAACTCCTCATATGCAATGTAGAACCGTGGAAAGTACTACCTAACCGCCTTCGAAAGCACTTTAGATGGTAAAGATTTCAAGGGAGCAGAACTAGTAAGAAGCTTATTTTGGAAACGATGTCTAAAGTCTTGGCCAGATTGTAATAGAACCCAGACGTTTGACGAAAGGAGAAAGAAACGAGAATCAATTAAAGACGAAAGACGTCTACAGTCAACCTCTTTTTAATAACGTGAGAATAACTTATACTCAAACCCCATTGTTTATCCCAACTTGTATAGAAAGAAATATCCTGCGGGTGAGGAATGTATGTGAAAGAGGTCAAATAATAAACATTGAGCGATTCATTTATAGATATGGGACCTACCGAAGAATTTATATGGATTACAATTTTATTATTTCTTCCCTGAAGAAAACAGTTTTGCATGATGAACCAACAGACGTTGATAACAATATCTATTTCAAAAGTAAGACTCTAGGAAATATCAGGTACAGGGGCTTTCTTAGTTTGATACACAAAGAAGTAAAATCACACGCACCATCATTTTGGCCAAGAAAATTTCAGAAAGAGGTAGAACCCAAGGCGTGGAGTATAGGTAAAAGATGTACGAAGGAAATTCGTTTAATTGTCTTATATTGAAAAATTGTACACAATATTATACACCCAACAAATATCCTCCTCAATAAGATGGGTATTGTAAACAATAAATTATGTAAAACATGCAACGAGACAGAATACATCGAGCACTTCGTTTGTACATGTAGATTTGTCAAAGATCTATGGATAGACATAGAAAAACAAATACGAAGATATAGCAGAGTACAAGTCAGATTGGAAATGCAAGATACTATATTAAGGATAACACAAAAGGAGGGAATAAGCAATTTGAAATTAGAAGAAATAAACAGAACCATCTTAATTGGCAAATTATGTATTTCAAAAATGAAATACGGAAAACGTTATAATCTCTTGGCTTTGTTTTCGATTGAAGTGAAACGAAGAAAGCTGTGGCAATAAAACATGAGGCAAGACATGGAATTGAAATCATACAATCAACCATGTCAAAATTATGCTTTAAAAAAAATTAAAATATTGCTCGGATCTCATAGAACATAAAGACAGCTAAGTTGTAATTGTTTCAAGTAACTTTTTGAATTTATTGGTTCTATAAATTAGCTAGGTATTTCTGACTGAATATGTGCATGCAACAGGTAGACCCCATTTCGGACAGCTGCCAAGAACAGAAAAGAGCTATGATGAAGTTTGAATCTTAAACATTTTAACACAACTACTTTTAACAATCTATTCCACCTTCTATCCTTCAAAATGATAGTTTGCATGATATTTACTGGCCCCCAAGTAACTAGTAGAATTTAATCAGTGGTTGGAATTAAGTTAATTCAATTGTGGTATTGGCGGTGTGGGTTTGAATATCTTGATAGGGCTATCTTTTTCTGCAAAATTCCGAAATAAAAATTAAGGAAACAAATAAAATGAAATGAACTATAGTAGGTGGACAAAATTTTGGCTCCAATTGAGATGGTCCTGCTATTACAATGTTGAATTTAGCCATTTGGTGGTTTCGGCAGTTTTACGCCAACGGGTATTCCTCAACAAGGCCTGCAACTGCTGACAACACAGTAGCAGTGACAAAAATCGGGCTGTGTGAGTTTTCTGAGCGAGGCGTCTTCCCTACAGCATGAGATCTCAATCTGGATATCGTATAGTACTGTTGTGGGGGTTCGGCCTTTCTCGGGGCTCAATCTGGCTCTGATAGTGTATTTTGAATTTGGATACAGTGTCTTAAAGTCTGTGTCATCCTAAATTATGCCCAACAGTGGCACATATGCATGGCCAAATTATCAATAGAGAAAATATGCGACATAACGTTAATCGTAGTTGGAACGCCATTTGGGCGATGGGCTTGGGTAGAGGCCTCAGCTGGGATCTTGCAGAGCACCAGGATAGAAACATTTACTAACACTAACTGCATGCTATGCAACTGTGTGTATGAGAAAATAGCATTCGATAAAGTAAAAGTGGGAAAAAAAATAGACATCGATTTACTAACAGAAGATAACTAAAAATGTAACACTCATTAACAACGGCGGTATGGGTATGAGGCCCAAGTCTTGTAGTTTAGGCTATGACCTTCAATTGTTGGAGGTAGCCTTCTGCCAGGTCTTTCCATTCATGGCTGCTGTTTGAATTTCGTTGCCATGTGGGTCCAGCGAATTGTTGAATGTCGAGATAAATAAATACATAATTAAACAACAAAGCAACAACAAATGAATAGATTAATAAATATACAACTCTCTCTCTCTCTCTCTCTCTCTCTCTCTCTCTCTTTCTCTCTCTCTCTCTCTGTGTCTCTCTGTCTCTCTGTCTCTCTGTCTCTCTCTGTCTCTCTCTGTCTCTGTCTCTGTCTCTCTCTCTCTGTCTCTCTGTCTCTCTGTCTCTCTGTCTCTCTCTGTCTCTGTCTCTGTCTCTGTCTCTCTCCTTGTCTCTCTCTCTGTCTCTCTCTCTCTGTCTCTCTCTCTCTCTCTCTCTCTCTCTCTCTCTCTCTCTCTC
>JAOYNN010047671.1:0-12420 GCA_025770095.1 Goniobranchus kuniei | reverse complement strand
GGTCACTCACAGAAGAATACAACAATAGTGATAATAGTAGTAGTAGTAGTAGTAGTAGTAGTAGTAGTAGTAGTAGTAGTTGTAGTAATATATGCGACAAATCAGACCCAATAATGATTTTGGGAAATTCATCAAGTGATATAAGATTTCATTAACTTTTGTGATAAAAAACCCTGAATTTATTTTATCTACAGAACTCATTCAAACAGAGCGGCAGTATGTGAAACGACTAAGAATCATGCAAAAGGTGAATTATAAGAACACCTATCCAAGTGTTTCCTTTTTTTTTCTTCATTATAATCAATTATTGTATTGTAATGTGTGATAGCTTAATAACCAAATGTATGAACTTGAAATGTTGGCTATATGATGTTTGAGATATTGTGTATATGATGTATTTAACATAAATTGAATGAAGAGTTAAAATGAAATACTGAAGTTTAGCACACCACTTAATCCTTTTTGCTAATAAATTTAGCCTTAGCAAACTTTTTGATGCCAGCACATATATATTTAGAAAATCAGACTAAATCTTGGCAAATGTTCTTGGTCTAACATATTTAATGTTTTATACTTTTCAAAACAATCTAGGTCTAGATTTCTCAATTTTCTTGCTAGGCCTAGATCATGATCTAGATATCAATTCCAACGTGGTCACTTTGATACTAACAAAGATGTAATCAGGATTTGAGTACTCGGAAAGGGGATACTGACATTTGCATGAACATAGGCTGACAACCTGGTCTATTGTACTCAGTGCCTGTGTGATTAGTGATTGAACTTAAAATGTGTAAAATAAATGTGTACGCTCAAACTTGATGAAACTCCTTCATTACCTGGACGGAATAGTTACTGTTCAGCACAGTAAATTTCAGCTTTAAATATTAAGGAGTTTGAAAGCCTTATTTGATGGGCCGACACACGTTTTATGACATTACACCAAATATAGAAGAGATTTGTTTTGTTTTTTGTTGGGCTTTTTTTTATATATATATATAGTTTTCAAAATATGGCAAAAAATAAAATATTCATCATGGGCATTACCGTACATCAACAGTCAGAGATACAGATCCTTTAGATTTTTTCCAATTTCTGATTTTTCACATCCTGTTAAAACCACCATTGTGAAATAAATACTTTGCTTAATTTCTTTCATATTTGCCATATGGTTTATTTCTACTTCTATAGTTCTCATTTAAACACGAATTTATTAATAGATACTGACATATGTCTAGACCTATCTCCAAATTGAATATGAGTAGGGTTGATTCATTGAACCTTTATATTCTGCCATTAAATGTTTCAGAATTTTTTTTATTGTCTTACATTTACCTCCCTGTCAACAGATTTGACAAAAGTGAATCAAGTTCTATAGAATTGTGTAAACAGTTTATCTCATTTAATATCAGTCCACATAGTTACAAATCCTAATCTGGGATGCTTTTGTCAGGTTATAGCAATACTTTCACCACAAATAATTTGTCTATTTATCCAATCCCATGTACATTTTTGATGGATTCATTATTTTCGTGATTATCACCTATATTTCCTTCACTTCTTCTTCTTCTTTCATTCACTTTGTGGTGACTGTACATAAAGACCAGTCTCAGTAATGAACATTATGGTCTGAATAAGTTCATGCATTTGGCCATGGAGTTTTGTGTTTAAATCTATTCCCATCAGCCAGTGTTGGTTTCTGAATACTTCAAATGTTTTGCAGTGTTGTAGAATAGGTTCTGCATCTCCTTCACTGTTTTGTCTTTTATGTCATCTTTGCCCTGAAACATTTGTCTTTGTCCATCTCATCAGTGCCTTAGTCTAGATTTAAAGGTATTTTTTATCAATGGTGACCTGATTTTTTCTCCTGTTTTATTGTAATCCAGATATTTGCTAAGAACATGATAAACGAACTCAACTTTAGCCCAGAACAAGTTGATCGTCTCTTTCCTCGCATAGATGATCTTGTGGACTTGCATCTTGGATTTCTTAAGGAAATGTTGGCTCTGCAAAGTAAAAGTGAAGATCGCTACATTGACGAGATTGGTTTCCTCTTGGTATCTCAGGTGAGTGTCAAGATAAAGCGTGTAAAACTGAGCAGGTTAAAAATGTCTTCGATTATTTCTATAAAGGGAGGAGAGGTGTGTACTATTTTCATTTTTGTTGGTCAGGAGTCTGTTTCAATCAAGTACCAGTGTGTAGGTTAACTGGAAACATTATAGATAAGTACAAGTGAGTTAACATCAACTTCAACTTATCTTGTTGCAGCTTCTTTGAAGAAGATAATCACGACAGGGTGTAGCAGTAATCAAGATTGGCTGTGTCTTTTGCTTCTAAATTTTAGCTTATTTCAAATCTTATTGGGATTTGGTCTGTACTGTCAATAAATTTATTGATTTTCTGAAGTAACCTTGGTTAATATGAGTCTGTAGAGTTTTTGTTAACTTAATATGTATTTTAACATCTATTTGTTCACAGACTTGACCTCCATAGACAATGTACGGACTAGGCGAACAAAAATTATGTTTTTCAAATTTTAAAAAAAAATTGTTAAAGCCCAATATTTCATACAATAATCTGTACTGTCGCAATTAAATAACATTTGGTAAAAACACAGAAATTAATTCAGGTCGGATACTGATGCTTCAATTAAGACTTATATGAAAAACTGAGTTATAATTTAGTAAAGTTTGACACTCTTTAATATGTTTAGCCTCCCTTTCATAAAAGCATGTTCACAAACATATTATATAAATACCTGTAATCCTGCCTCTTGGCAGACCTGACATTTGCAGCTGAACAAGAGAGATTGATGTTTGATATTGTGATTGAGCTAATGAGGAATTTTTTGTCTTCTCCACGAATAGTTTCAGGATGCTACAGCTGATAAAATGAAGTCAGCATATGGAGTGTTTTGTTCAAAACACACAGAAGCCATGCAGCTGTATAAAGAGTTTATCAAGGTTGACAGGAAATTTCAGAACTTTGCAAGGGTAATTTTATTTTTAATCACTATCTTTAATACAGCCAAGCCTATCCAAAACACTCACTCAAGATCACGGCAAATTAGCCGTTATGGACAGGGGGCCGCTCGGGAGAGGGACTGAGGTATGTCACTCAATAGCCTTATAATAAGAATGGGTGCTCATGCAAGCTCTTAAGACAGGCAACATCATATACTTGAAAGTAAAGCATTTCTTTCGCAGTTCCCCAGCAATTGTAGTGTTCAGGTTCAGGTGACTCAACTTAAAACAATATGCCCGTATGAGGAGTCCATTAACAATCTGTTTGACTTTTCAAATCACCCTTTCTGCATGTGGGTTCCTGTTTATTGATGAAATGAAGCTTGTGGAAAAGATTACATTTCACCATCTCATAACATTGGCTGCAGATAACCTTTGGCTACTCTTGTTGTTAATACATTTTGATGACCCAGACAATTAAGTCCTAATTTAAGTTCATAATATATCATCAAAGATATATCGACATAGCAACCCTGCAGACTGTGGGATAAGCTGAAAGAAGAAGAAGAAGAATATATCAACGATTAGCTCTACCCTCAAGTGTTCAGTCGACTGTGTCATCCTGGTCTTAATACGCCTCTTGCCCGTCCCTCTCTCCTGTTTTGTTTTTGTTTGGGTTTTTTTCAATTAAAACATTCAGCAGCTGTAAGAAAATCAGTACAGTAGCCCACCTTACCTTGCCTTTTCTGTCTTATAAAAAAAAGAAAATGCTTTCATTTGCTATTCAGTTACCTATTTTGCAAAAGATAGACTTAGAAGAACATGTATTCATTAACTATTGAATCATAGATCCTTTTGACTACCATGTTGAGATAACGTACTAATAACACTCCGATCTTCCCTCAGCATTGTACCAACTTGTCTGTCTGTGAGAAGAGAGACATCTCTGATTTTATCTTGGGTGTTACTGTGAGACTGTCAAAATATCCAATCTTGATTGAAGCCATTCTCAAAAGTACCAAGGGTGAGTACATTTGATAAATAAAACGCATTACTGTTTTCTGATCATAGGTATGCTTTCTGAAGAAGTTTGATTTGAAAACTTGATTTTATTCTTGTCCAGTTTAATTTTTAGATAGTATTCTCTTTCTTGTTTTGCTTGTTCGATTTTTAGTATTCCTGAAGTGATGAATGTTCTTGTGAGTTTGTGGGGGGGAAAAAAAGACAGTGCTGTAAAATGGTAGTGAAGTACAATCATGTTTAAATATGAAGTTGGTTTGTTTTGTTGGTTTGTAAACTGTTTTTGTTTTTTGTTTTTTTTGGGGGGGGGGGATTATTATTTTTTTATGAGGATTTAGAGTAACAAAGCACATGGCGTAGTCTTAAGGATGTGGATGGTTGGGCTCAGTGGTATCACTTCTACCACCACATTACTAGTTTCAGTGTTGGCCTAGTCAGCAAAGTCAGGATTAGATCCTATACTCATTTTCAATATTGTTATCATGTATTTTTAAAAATGTAGATACATTGAGGAATAAGACCCTCCAGTGTTGTATTAAAGCTGCCATCACGTAACAATTGCAGGGCTCTCAATTATCCACAGATTTGTGGAATTCCGAATTTCCAATAATCTCTTTGAATAACAGTGGTTTTAAACAAGTATCTTCTTTCTCATTTATCAGATGAAACAATTTTTGTTCTGGTTTCCTTTATATCGCAAAAGCCATGTTTACAACCTTCTAGGTGAAGATGTTTATGAATTAATTAATGATGCCGCAAAAAGTATTGATGCATAATGCATTAACATAGATTTCATTAAAATAAATGCTTTAGCTTTGAGACACAGGCTTTTGTTTATTAAATTAATCAACCGACATACAAGACCAAACCAGGAGTTTTAGATCAGCATGTTCCTTTTGATCCATAGCACAGAAAGACAATAAAGATGTTCTATTGTTAGTGAGAAAGTCTTAGCAATAAAATGCACACGACAAAATCTTAGCTAATCTGAGCGTTTATATAGCGCTAAATCCACTAAATGAGCTCAAAGCGCTTTACAAGTGTTCCTCGACAGGCCTTTTCCAACAAAATACCTTCTCAACTACATGTGGAGTATACAGAGATGCAGCCATTTTACAGGCGCACTTGCTCTAGCATGCTCACAAGCTCATCTTCTGGCTATGGTCGAGTACTCAATAACGCCTGAGTGGGTGAGGAAATGTATGTAAATAGTCTTTCCAAACATCTAATCAGGGCCATGGTGCAGCCCGGCCTCGAACTTGAAACCCCACCGTTACAAGTCCAACGACCTGACCCCACAGCCACACTCGTGCCACACTGTCCAATAATTTAATGGTGTCTGAGGGGAATGGATGAAAGTTGCTGTCGACTCTGAATGTAAGAAGGATGTAACTTTGATTATCTGACTGTATAGCTGTACGTCTGTTTGGATTAATATGATATTGGTTCAGAATACATCAATAAGTCCATTAATGCCTATGTAAAATGCTGCCACTTTTATTCTAGCTCTCTTTTATCTTTTAGAAATTGGCCAGTTTTCGCTGTGGAAAGTAAATTACGAACTACCCCTACCCTCCTCCTTCCCACCTTTTCTGTCTCCCTTTTATTAAGTGATAATGAGATATGGTCGAAGACATTGAATAATTAATTCATATTAGTGACACAAGGTGCCTAAAAGGCTGCTTAATTCAGTGATCGAGAACGTGTATATATATGGAATGGTTACCCAAGGTCCAAAATGTGCGATGGGGTTGAATTTTCGAATGACCTAAAACTAGAGTAGAGGCTACGATTTTATATACTGGGAGTCAGTGAAGTTTTTGTAATTCAAGAGTTGCTCTGACATGGTCAGACGATAGGGGATCACTCCTAATTTTCCTTCTCCACTTACTCTTCATTCTTGTCTCTATCTTATCTACATGACCCGCTGTTTGTAATTACTGATATTACCTTTCCAATGCATCTAACAGTGTTACCACTTAAAAAAAACAAAACAAAACCCACTCACCGCTCATATATCGCCCAACGTTTTCCTGAGAGTTGTCCATGACTAGGCTCTCACACCGAGTGATGACCACATCTATGTGTTTACACATCATAGGTACTGTAGCACCATCACATTCTCCTCCACTTACAAAGTTCGAACTGTGAGGTCGATCTCCTGCTCCCCTGAATGGGTTCAAACTAAAAACTCGTCTCAGATTTTTCACGGACAAGGCCTCATTTATCTGCATCCGAAGTTGACTTAAACGCGCGAACTTCGTTGCTTTCGCACTTTGCGAATCTTTCGGCGCGGAATCTTCCAGATCGTCCAAAGAGTACCATGAATGAGTAATTCTTCCGTTGGCTCTTCTAGCTAAACGTCCGAACCTACCAATGGTTTTACAGTATGTCTGAAAACTTGAGTGTCGGCGTTGAGGCGGAAAGCTTCCCACGAGGTGTTCTGGCTGGACGCAGAGATTATCGGCCGTTAGACGATCTGGAGATTCCCGAAGTCTTTCAGATTTGACGGCGTCCAGTATCTGCTCTGTTGATGGTGTATGAACTTTGATCAAATTTAACTCGTCGTCGAAATTCAGACACGGGTCGCTCGCAGTTGAGCTTTGCCTGCTGGAACAGAAAGCGTCGAATACAGATTTTGCTATAACTTTACACGTTTCATTCCCACTTTCATCTGTCTTGGACTTTGGTGAGTGACTCCCTATTTGAATGGACGGAATGCAAGCTATTAATGTTGAGTGGATAGGATTAAACATTGGAATGTCGATTGTACTCAAAGTCTTTTGGATTTCTTGCTTTTTATTTCCAAATGTGGCAGTCTCAACATTAGAGAGTCGACGTCCTTCCCTGCTGTTGGTAGAGTGGTCCAAGCTTATCTTCTGATCGCCTGAGTTAAGTTTACCCGAGGACTGGGACTTTAAGATAGATGAACTATTTTGGAGACCAGATTCCGCGTCATCGACTACAAATCTTGGTCCTTGAGGATTAGTTTTATGTTTAGATTCATGAATAATGTTTTCCCCCGATTCCTTAATATTAGGCTCTTCTGTTTGACTAAACGGATGAAGAGAAAACGGCAGATGATTCATTGTTGGATCATCAGCGCGAGACATAAATTGAAATTTTTTTGAAATTTGAACTGCAAGTTTACTAATGACATCTCCATGAACTTTAGAAACAATTGTATCTCTTGATTTGACAGGTGTCAATCTTCCGGCAACGCCTATATGCCGGTTTTCGATCTTTACAGCAGGTACCAATGGACTTTCACCTGAGCCATGAGAATCTGTGTCTTGATTTGAATTTGATCTGGACCTTAGTTCAGGTAAAATGCCATCCGCACTGAGCTCAGGTTGTCGAAGGGCATTTATTGAAGGTATTTCCGTTGTCAGTTGTTGCCCTCGGGTCGATGGCCCGACATTATTCGGTGCTCTTTCAAAGGTATAATTACTACATTTGTCGTCAATTTGATCACAGCCAGGAGATGAATTTGTTTGAAACGAGGAGTAAAAAGCTTGCACATTGGCATCATTGTCACCTTTGTGAATTAATTCTGCTTGATAGAAAGGCGTATATTCTGTGCTTCTCTTCTCATTGCTTCGTTCACTAACGAAAATATCTCCAGGAATACGTTGATTCTGCCTCTGTTGGTATTGCTGCTGCTGCTGCTGTTGTTGTTGTTGTTGTAGTTCCTGCTGCTGGTGCTGTTGCTGTAATTGTCTAATGTACGAGATACAATCAGTTTCTTCACCCGCCTCCACATTTCGTTTTCTGCCATACATTCGAAAATAAAATTCAGCTGCAACTGATCCACTCAAAGTAACGCACCAAAAGGGAATACGTGAATTAAAGGGTGAGAAAGTCTGCAATGGGACCAGATGCGATTTTGGAGAAAGCATGTTTTTGGAGGAATGGTGAGAATGAGGGAAAGAATTACTGTGATCATCGTTTCCCGGGTTTTTTGCAATGTCAAGACGGTGCCACAATTGACATGCGTAACATTTGGCAAACAAAAACAAACGGCCACAAGCGGAACGTGACTCAAGGCCACTTCCCGTCTCATTTTCCGAACTTTTACATGCGATAGGGGAATGACGTGACTGAGGACCGAAATCCCGTTCATTCGAAGATGTGATTGATTTCTCCTGATGGATATCCCCACTTTGCTGCAGGGGATTTTTGGACACGTCCCGACAGTTTACATTTAGCCCTAAATGTTGACCACAAACTAGACTTGCACCTTCATCTGGTTCCTGTCCTGTGTCCAGGACATCATAATCACCGACGTAATATGTCACCAGACCAGCATTCACCAAATGCCTGCTGTGAAGATAAACAAATTTGACTCCATGTTGAAGACGACGGCATGTTGGACATAAATCAACTGCTCTAGCACCCTTTCTGTTCATTATCTCAGTATTAACGAGTTTGTCGCCAAACTCAATTCTAGAAAGCAGTTCCCTCGTGTAACAATCACAAGGCACGCGGCCAAAATCGATGAGGCTTGGATCCCAGGACGGGTACGTCTGATCGTTTGCTCCTTGTTTACATGTGGTGCCAATCATTTGAACATAACGACAGGGGTGCTCTATAGCATTTGAATTTAAAACCCCTTCCTCATCTTCTAACAGCTGTTTCTCAGTTCCCTTCTCTCCCTCTTTTTGTTCCATATTTTCATGTTTGGGTAGATTGTGCCAACAGTATGTGCTAAGGAATGCATTGATATGACGACTATAATATTGTGATAAAGAGAAAGAGGCATACTGCAACATTAATAAATACGATTGATTTTCTAGTGAGGTATCTTGATAGCGGTCAGTATCTAAATTAGGCTGTAATGCGTTCACTGTGCTCAATAAATGTTTAAATTCACATAGTATATCTTTTGAAAACGTCCTTCTTGAGAATGAAAGAAATTCGAATACTGACTTTTCTGACTTGTTATTAGAAAATAATCTTCTTCTTAGTAAGTCCGAGAAGAATTCGTGCCATTGGTGAAGACTAAGAAATACTTCAAAGTGATTTCGTATAGGGCTAAGATGGATAGTTTTATAACTATAACAAGTAGACAGTTTTAGACAAAACCAGTCGTTGACGCCCAATGGCCAACTCTTCTCGTCCATAGAGTTTTGCGAATGATAAAAACAACTTCCGGTCCCTCCGGCCTGGGTTATTCCACTGAATCTGTTCTCCAAAGACTTAAGCAAATGATTTCCTAGACGATGAAAAACATCAACAAAGCTGCCACCAACTGATCGAAACTCACAGAATTCAGGCACAAAAGGCACGCGACTATACGTGGAATCTAAACAGCCAAAACTCTCGTCCAACTTTTCGATCTCTTTCAAAGGCACATCAATTTTCCCAATCACTGGTTTAGCCAATTTTTTCTTATCAAAATGTAGCGATTCCGTGTCACCGCTTTTGTCAACCCGATTACTATCCCCAGCAGAAGCACGTATCGATACAAGATGTGTATCCCTATAATGATGAGCCGACGAGGTGGTTGGTATAACTACGGTATCTTTCTTTCTTTTGGTCTGTTCACTCAAGACGCCTTCAGTTTTGGAGATTAAATGATTAGTTATTACATCTGCTGTCGAGAGATGATCGATATTCCCGAGGCCTACTCGGTCGATAAATGAACCACCGTGGTGAAAATTATTCCCTTTGTTATCAGCGGACTGCGGTGGAAAATCAAACACAGGTTGCGACTCCGGCTGAGAAGTTATCAAATAGTCAGATTTCGACGACGATATTTGTGAGACAGGAAGCCTACATCGATCACCCGTCCCTTCATTATCTTTCCATTCCGAGGCGTGTCTAAAATCCCTATTGTCAATGACATTAGCTGCTGAGTCTGCATGAATGTAATTAATACAACTTTCACTTTCTTTTTCTATCGCGAGAAGCTTGCACCTTTCTTCTTCCGTCTCCTCGATTTCTCTTTCCTCTTCCTTAAAATCTATTTTCGGAATCAGGGGAACCGATACATCACCTGTATCGACAATTTGATTTGAGGAAACTGTCTTTGCATCTACGTTTACGGGTCGTCTTATTGTCTGCCGTATGTCGAAAACAGGGGGCAAAGGAGTATTGGGAACTTTACGTAAGGATTTGCAATGCCTGTCAGTCGCATTGGATGCAAATTGCGTGTCGTCCAAGCGACGCCAAGAGCAATTATGGTTATCAGTGCCCTTACAATTCGAGGTCTCCAGTTGTTCAGTGATTTCCCCATTGTCTTGAACTTTTGCACTAGTTGCATTGGTCAATTTAACCGCTCCATTTAGATTATTGGAATGATCGGCTGCATTTGTGTTTACTGTACCCAAACAATTTTCACCCACATCGCGCATTCGGCCTTCCGATATAACCGGATTGGATTCGAGATTGTTATTTTGGCGCAAAGGCAATTTTACCGGAGAATCTTTACGAGCAAAATTTTTTTCTAAAGTTTTCTTTTCGTCGTGGTCTTTCTCTACATTCATCGATTTATTTTCTAAATGTCGATCATCACTGGTCCGAATAGGAATCTCAGGCCTTCCCTCTGTGAGGTTAAGGAAAGCGAATTTTTCACGTTGTCCAGAAAGATATGGTGTTTCGATGGATAGCCAGTTTGTATATTTTCCTTTAGCTTGGCTCTTTTGTAGTTTGTCGACTTGAGCACTCGTCAGCTCTGAATTTCTTCTGCGAGACGAATGGTCGCGAACATCACCTGCATCGGCGCTTCGTTTACGATTTGTAAGGAGGAATGTTGGTAGCTCATCGTCATCAAGGTGAGCCAGATCTTGCGCAAATTCAATTGGTGGAGTTTTAGCACCGGCTTCATCTAACAAATGAGTAAGGCAATCGGGTTCGTTGTCCGGGTCAAAAGACTCCGCGGTCTCTTCTTGGCGAAGAGCTTCCATCACTCTCTGCCAGAGAGCGCCATGTTTCTGCGTCCAGCTTTGGGTGTAAGCATCGGATTCAGAGGATTTCCGGCTATGGCGTCTGCTGGAATTTAGTGAGACTAAATTCAGGGGCACATCGGGACCTATTTCGGAGTGACTTCTCTTATGACCATCCTCGCTTAACTTGACATCTTCATCCGCGTCTCCTGCAACAGCAGCAACAGCGGTGAATTCAGTTTGAGAATTGATAGAAATTATCGATCCTTTTCTGTCACTTCCACGATTTCCACATCCGCCCTCTGTATTGACGCTGAATTTGGAGGCTGATCCAATCTCTCTGCCAACTGCTGCTGCGACGGACGCGGTGCTCGTTCTGGAGAGAGCACGGTCGAGAAATTTCTTGCTCTCTGTTAAACTTTCTCTCGTCGCCTTCTTAGACTCCTCATCCAAAGGCTCACTTTTCTGAGGGGATTGGTTGTTGTCATTTGGCAGACTGAGCCTGGCTTTCATCCACGGTGAAATGACTGAAAGCCTGCGGTTGCTTCCCATGCTAAACAGAGAAAACTTTCGTTTGGCGCGTGCGGCCTTGGTTGTACGCGCACGTGCCGTGTTTTCAACGTTTGAAATGGCACGAAGAAAATCGGGAATTCCAACCATATGACGTCGTTTTATTGCGTTTTGCCGGTGTCTCTTTATCCTTCGCCTGACTACCACAATGACCTTGGAATAGCAGAAGGTCACCGTTACGAACATTGCCAAGTAGAACAGAAAGCTGATCGCCAGGTGGAATTGGATTGCTGAAAAAAAGGTGTCAACAATTATTTCTTAAGTAAACAGACAAATACTCCAGGGGAATAGAAATAACAAATAAAAATAGAAAATGTTGATATCGATGGAATCTGATGTCCAGCGCTATGGCTTCTAATACTGATATTAAGCTTACATCTATTGGTCTCAAATAAATCATTTTATAGTCTCAAACATATTTCCCTTTGACCAGGGTTTGTATGTGAATCAATGAAATATTTTCAGATCTTATGACTTGGTGCCCTGCACAAGTTTTGAAGACCGATTGTCTGCATTTTCCAATGAAGTCTTCAATGGCCTTTTAAAAGCATTGCACACAGCCAACGGTATAAACAATTCAATTTTTCTTTCGATGATAAATGGTGCATTTTCATTTATGACAATATTAATAACAGGAATTTTGAGAAGAAATTTTGAAATATAAAGGCATTTTACAATGAAAGAATGTTTTATCTGTATTATCGGTAAACCGATTTTGATATTGATCAGAAGCTGCTCTTAAACCGACTGAAAATCGATTTTGTTATTCAGAAAAATGTTTTGGACTGGTTCGAATCCTATTTAACAGACCAGAACCCAATGTGTTGCCATTGAAAATTCTAGATCTAACCCTTCCTTTCTTAATATTGGGGTACCTCAGGGTTCGGTCCTAGGACCTCTTCTCTATACCTTATACACCACCCCCATTAGCTCAGTAATTTCGGCTTATGATCTAAATTTCCATTTATACGCCGACGATACCC
>JAOYNN010047560.1:0-12421 GCA_025770095.1 Goniobranchus kuniei | reverse complement strand
GAAACATCAGGACGATTACAGAAAATGCTTCATGCTGGATATGGCAAAAACGAAACGACCAGGTGTAACATTCATTATTATAACTATAAATAGATCAGGGTCCTCCACCAAAATCGGGAGTAAACATACAAGGGATAAAAAGCACACCACTACCGGGAAAATTTATGGCCGAGCAGTTACGTCGCCAAGATTTAGTGCGCCATCGACGTGAAGCGTGGGTTGAAATCCCGTGCGGGACAACAACAAAAAAGGCAGTGCCAGGGCACAGTCATGACCTCCGTGTGGCCTAGTCTCCCAAGCGTGTCAGAAGTTAAAGGTCGAAACACCCGCCTGAGGGGGATCTTCTTCTCTGAAGACCTAGCATGTCTCGCTCAATATGAGTTTGCACAACTGCATTTTGCAGATGCATAATCTATTCTCCAATTTATTTTTGGTGCATGGCATTCTTCTTCTTGCTCTTCTGCTTTCATTGCTCACATTATTGTCTCTGTGTAGAGACTGAATATGGATGTTTATAAGATGCATCCTTGTCTTACCCTATGTTTTACTGAAAACCACTTATTTAACAGAACCTTTTCTAGTCTAACTGAGGCTTGTTGATGTTGGTAAAGATTTAAGATTGATACAGAGACGAGCGAACGGCTATCCGCCATTAAAAATAAAAGTGGAAAAGCACTGCCTGACCTGAGAGAAAATGCAAAAGATGGGCAGAATATTGTATGATATGAAATGTATGATAGCCCTAAAAAATTGCTCAAACCAATGGATGACAATGATGAAGAGCTTCTTCCATTACAAATTGAAGTAGAATGGGCGATTTACCAGCTCAGAAAATGATATGATCACTGGGGAACTGATCAAAGCAAGTGGAGAGGAAGAAATTACAAATCGCCACACACTGTGCAAAAAAATACGGGAAGAAGAAAGATAGCCCACTGAATGGACAACATCAATTTTTGCATCAATCCATAAGAAATGAAACCTACATACTGCACAAACTGCTTATCAGCCATGCCAGCTAAATCTTTTTGAAAACAATTCTCAAAAGAATTCAGAGCAAGATCAAACGAGTTAGTTTTGTACAATAAAGATTCAACCTAAATAGAGACACAAAAGACATCTTTAGCCTGCTGTCCCTAATTGAGAAGAGCAGGGAAAGAAACAAATACTTACACATGTGCTTCATGGATACAGCAAAGCATTTGACTGTGTAAATCATGTTAAAATAATAAAAACTTGTAAAGATATGAACTGCTGCTACAAGATCATCGATCTCATTTTCAATTGTTATCAGCATCAACAAGTATGATTATGAATATGAAGCACACTTCTATAGCGCCTTTTGCCAAAACCTCAAGGCGCTTTACACAACTTAATCAATTAGATCAATCCATTCATGGTATAACATAAAGCAATGAGACAATATAGCATGCCTTCGCATTGAACGGGATCGAAACTATAGTACAGCACTTTTAGAGGAAAGACGCCTTGATGAAAACAAAGTTAGATATTGTTCTGCCTATAGACTACATTGCTTGGTCAATTATTTTTAAATACGTCCACGTTTAAGATAAGATAAGATAAGATGAAACTTTATTGTCCAAAAAGGCGCATTAGTATGGTTCCAATTACATTGAAACAACAACAACAACAGGTAATCATAATAATAATAGCAGTCACAGATACATATTATTAAGACACATTTAAATAAATGCATTTCATGATTATACATACAGCAACAAAACAAGAACAACAGCAACAACAGCATCATCGACCACAACGCCACCAGCATTACTACAGCATCATAATAAGAACAGCATCGACACAAACAACAGCAACACTAGCAATAACAATAGCAGCACCAATAACAACGAATGGCATATACAGTGCAAAAGTCTAAAGAAACAAGACAGTTATTACAGGTTGATACATTTCGGAATACTTAGATCGACCAAGAAAGCAGTCTAATGGATGTTGGTAAAAATTATGTTTTTTTATCTTTCTCTGTTGCATTTTATGTGGAGTGGTCTGTGACTTCTGACTGATGGTTTTATTTGCGCAGAAAGTGGATGGTGTACATCGGTTATGATTGCTGTAAGTTTTCGTAGGCACTTTAGTTTAAAAAGTTCATCAAATGTATAAAAATTGGCATTTGTTATCCTACTGGTTTTCCTTATGATCTTGTTTATTTTATCTTTATCATTTTCACGTGCATTTCCAGCCTAACAAGTAATGCAGAAAGAAAATACACTTTCAATTGTTGATCGATAGAATAGTGACATGATAGTGTTGTCAACATGAAATGATTTGAGCTTTCGAAGAAAATATAGCCGCTATGTGGGCGTGCGAGACTACAAGTCTGTCTATAGTGACCCCGAGATATTTATAGCTGTCAACTTACTTGCTCCACTTTTTCATTTTTGATTATCATTGGCTGAATTGGGGATGGATGGGTAGTATACCTTCAGATGACTATGAAACACATGCAAGCAACCAATCATTAGTCTTTCGCAGACGATGTGATGTAAATCAACATCTGAACTGGTGTATCAAGAGGCCCAAATAGATCAGATAAAACACTTGTTGGCTGGCATTAGTTTAATTGTGAAAAGACTCAATGACGATAATTAGAGAGATAGTGACAGTAATTAAAGTGAAGTTGATCCGTTATGTATTCATACCATATCATATCAAACTTTAAGGCCTTGTAGGAATACATAACTTAAACATCAGTAAAAGTTGTTGCAAATTGGGATTTTAATCATAAAGAGATCACAAAGTCAGAATCTGCATTCTTAGGTTCAAAGTTAGGTTAGTTCTAAATTTAGACAACTCTATGAATAAAACATTCTGCCTCATAATTGTCATACATCTAGTGATATATATTTTGAACCTATCACCCCTTATGTATGTAATATCTGAGTATGTAAATGAAGCAGAAAAATCTATGTCATCCACTCAATGTACTATTCTGTATGAGATCTCCTCCTATCCTTCCATACTTAGGACTTCGAAAATTAAGGGACTTTAATCTTTCCTCAAATGGCAAGTCTTGTATTTCATTTTTTTTGTAGCACATCGTTGGACATTTTCAACGCTAAAGGATTGTTTTTATATAGTGGAATCTGTATACAATTGCCATACTCAAGAATAGGCCGAATAATTGATTTGTACAGTAAAAGAAATAGATCTTTGTCCAAGTAGACAAAACTCCTGAAAATGACACCCATTAATCTATTCGTCCTATTTATGCGATCATCAATGTGTGTATCAAAGAGCAAATGTAGATCAAAAATAACTTCAACATCCTTTTCTGAAACGATTTCAACCACAGGACTTGATCCAAGGGAGTCCATGTAATAGGTCTGGCTTGGATTGTTTTTACCTATGTGTAGGATTTTACATTTAGAGACGTTAAAGTCTAATTGCCGCATTCTGGACCATTGATTTAAAGTCTGATGACTTACGTCTTTGTAAAGTCTGATGACTTTGAGAAGACCCATATATTTCAGTGTCATCTGCACACAATTTACAAGAGGAAGTAATAACATTCGGTAAATCATTGATGGATAGAATAAAAAGCAATGGCCCCAATGTATGTCCCTGGGGAACACCACCAGTGATATTCTTAAAAAGGCACATCTCATTATTTGCAATAATCATCTGTCTGCAATTAGTAAGAAAAGATTGTATCTAGATATAACCATATATATTTCCGATTAAACCATAAGATTTGATCTTTTTGAATAGTCTTTCATAAGTTACAGAATCAAATGCCTTACGATAGTCAAGGTAAACAGCATCTATACCGCTACCATCATCAACCAGTCTGGTGAAACTTGCAGTAGTTGTGTAATACATGGTGTTCTTCGTCTATATCCGTGTTGACAATCACAAAAACATTTATGCTCTTCTAAAACTTGCAATATATTATCTTTTAATGTCGACTTCAGTATCTTACAAAAAATACACGTTAAACTTATTGGTCTATAATTTCCAGCTTCATCCCTGTTACCCGTCTAAAACGCTGCAGTAACATATGCCAATTTCCAATCGTCTGGTAGAATACCTGATGTCAAAGACAGATTAAAGATAATTACAAAACCTTTAATATACGAGGATGGAGAGAATCAGGTCCCATACTCTTTGTAACATCTATCTTCGTCAATTAATCAAAGACAACTTTTTCTTTGACCAGGATATCGGACAAATAATTTTCTCTATTTTTATGACCAAAAGGGGGAACATTTGAAGACCTTCCTGAACTAAGACACGTAAAAAGAAGTCGTTCAAGATATCTGCTTTTTCCTTATTAGACAATGTTAAACTTCTTTCACTTGTACACAATGCGCCTACACCACTTTTCCAATTTAGCTTTGTATTCACACATTTCCAAAACACTTTAATATTAGATTTGCTTTCTTTCGCCCTTCTAGTTTCATAAGCCTTAATAATTTCTTTTATAAAGCGTTTTGTATCATTTCTTACTGTTACATACTCGTTAAAATTTCTCATTGTGCGATTCTTGATATTATATATCTTGTATAATTTGTGTTTCTCCTTTTTGCATCGCCTTGCGTTTCTTGTCATCCATAATGGCTTACCAGAATTACGAGCTCGTTTTAAGGGTATGTATTTTGATTCTACTTCTTTGATTTTTATCCCATAAAATAAGTCAAGCATCATTTACATTATCCATTCCCACATACTCTTCCCATTTTACCGTATTACAATGCTAATAGGAATTTTCCACGTTGAGGGAAACAATGCCAATCATTTTTATGTATACTCGATATCAAAGTTATAAAGTTAAGCCCGAAGAATACTTAATGATAAATTATAAATAAATTTCCGACTCCTGGAATATTGCATGATTTTTGCCTTCTCTTGACGCAGGGCAAGAAATATACTTTGGCTAGAAGAAGTGAAAAGGGATGAGTCTGTACGAACGAAAGGTAAGCCAAAAATGAAGAAAAAGGATCCTACTTGATGGTCTTCACCAACGGCGAAGAGTGATATCACGGTGGTAGAAAAAGCTTTCTCCTCTTGAAACTAATAAGAGGTGAAGAAATGAAAATTGACACCTTCCAGACCAAATGCTTGAGAAGAATCTACAGAATAAGATAGCAACAACGGATAGCAACAGGCGAGTACTGAAGATGGCAGGGACAGAAAAAAAGTCATCAGTGAAGTGAGGAGAAGAAGGTTGTCGTGGATAGGGCATGTCCTCAGAAAACCTCCCCACAGCGATTGTGCTATGGCTATGGGATGGACACCAGAGGGAAAAAGAGGGCATCCTAGAACAAAAGGCGCGGGATGGTGAGAAGGAAAGGACTGAAGAGTCTTCATGGGAGAGGGTAAGAACAACGGCAAAGACAACAATAGAAGGAACATGTCCGAGCCTTATGTGAGTTCTGGCACGAAGGGGATTAAGGTAAGGTAGGGTCTGGATGCGAGGGGACAAGATCAAACTAGGTACAAAACTGAAACTGTATCGAACATTAGCGAAATCATTTCTTCTTTACAACTGTAGCACATAGGAACTAGCAAAAACTGTAAAAAAAAAAAAAAAAGGGCTCATTGCTTTCCATCGCAGGCAACTGAAGAAAATACTCAACAAACGATACGCAACAACCATATCAAACATAACAAATCCCTGTAAAACAAAACCAATGAAAGATCCATTTCCACCGACATTTTAGAACAAAGATGGCGCCTTTGCAGATATATTCTAAGGAGAGATTTTGAAATCCCCACCAATGTGGCGATTGCAGCATATGTTTTTGGTTTCCTAGAACAAAAATTGGAGAACATGTTTACAACAGAAACAAGTACTTTGTGTTAGCATTTTAAAAATAAATTGCACTAATAACATCTTCCATTACAAAAAAATAACTGTCTATGAGAGAAAGGATACCATGTGACTTTTGGTCCAAACTTACCTCCACTGACGAGTGCTAAAAAGCCGTACAGCATAGCTTCATTGTTTGATATTCCAATCATATACTTCCGATCTAAGGCACCGATGTCTTCCAGGTAAACAGGATCTGCTAGCAAGGCAAATGGATCCTGTGGAAAAGACATCTCTTTTTTGAATTCAAAAACGTCAACGTGCATAAAATCAATGCTGAATAAAGTTCAGTGATGATCTTTTTAAAAAAAAGATGTTGTTACTTAAGGTTGCTTCAGATGATTTACAGCGCAGGCTCCTTCCAGTTCCTCTTTGCTGAACTCATTCAATGTTACAGGGCTCTGGTAACCTCCGTCTCCTACCCGCTCCTCATCGCTAGTTGTTGTATGAGCTCCTTTGTCGTGGAAGTTGTAGTCCACTTTATAATTGCAGAGGAACACCTAGTTTTTCCAGTACTTATCTAGCCTACCCTTAAAGGAGCTGATATTCTTAGCAACACCACACGTTCAGGGAGTGAATTTTATTTTGCAGCGACCTATTTTGTGAAACTGTGTCTTCTAAGATCTGTTGTGAGAGTTGTACCAGGATCTTCATCGGGATTCCTCTGATACAATGGCCCAAAAGCTTTGCTGTTAAAATAATTAAAAATTCTTCTTATAAGAGCTGACATAGATTGAGCTTTTTCACTTTGGTACATAATACAGTGATTATCAAAGCTGGGATCTTCATCAAAGACTACCCCAATGTCCTTTTCATGTTGTTCATGGCTGAGTGGTTTTGTTTCCAAGGTGTAGGTTTGGTTGTCAAAGTTCTTTTCGCCAACATGTAGGTGTTTACGTTTATCAGGATGAAATCTTAGTAATCATTTGTTGGTCCAAACTTCTAGCTTTTCTAAATCCAACTGCAACATTTTCTAATCTTCCTCAGACTGTACACGTTTAAGAGTATGGTTTTTCTCCTGCATGGCATATCTATAAGACACCGGTACAACAAATGATTGTATTTATCAAACATAGATATTATCAATGTCTATTTGAATGAGACCACTTTAGTAAGGTGTAAGAAATATTACAGACTACTTTCTAGGATTGGAGAAAGATGGAATCAAGGGGCAAAACGTTCGAATTTGCTTTTTAACTTGAATGTAGAAAATGATAATATTATTATGCCTTACAGCAAACAATTATCATGTAACACTTTTAAAAACTATACTGATGTAAATAAAAGTGCAATAAACAAATAAAACAAAACAACAGCAATGCGTTAGTCATCCTGGAGACATAGAACTGTCAATGCAAGCACACTGGGCGATATGTCCTCCGTCAAAGCCTTTTTAATAAGATTCCATGCCTAGAAGGTGAAAATCATGTTATTGGCATTACCAGGCCAACTTTCTAATTCGCTGATACGCAGACCTGGTACCAAAACTGTTACCCCTGTGTTATGATATGATGTAATTCCAGAATATATAAGGCCTAATTGGCCTTTACTCTGATCTTTTGATTATGTCCTAGATAGTCTTCAACTTTTAATTTTTTTACTTTGTTGCTGTGAATAGTAGCCTAATCCGTCATATCCTATATATTTGACTGGCCCATAGTTTGTCTAATCCATTCTTGAATGCTTAAAGAGTTGCAGCACTTGGTGATGACTGTAGCCGATGGGTGGGTCGTGTGTAATATTACTGATCATGCCTTCCTCATTTGTTAAGATTAGATCTATGAGTGTAGGAGTTTGTTTATATGAATGATGTCTAGATCTTGATTTCAAACTCTGAGAAGTAAATCTATTTGCGTTTATATTTTTCAAGATTATAGATTATAGTGGGTTTCCAGCATAGGTTTTATTGGTCCCCTTCACAGAAATGAGTAGGTGTACATTACAATTGAGAAGGTAAGTGTTATGATGTGTCTTATTCTAGATCAGACGAGCAATGTGACAATAACGGACTTTCAGCCATGTTGGGATTCACAGGAAGTTAGTTCATTTTTAGTATCGTGCATCTTCTCTGTATTCGATTGGAATCGACAACTTAAGTATAGAAATATCGAATATCATGACATCCCCTTTACTTTAATAATAATGGACATTTTTAAATATCTTACTGAATCTTTCAGTTTCAGAACTAGAAGTAAAACTTGAACAAGATTTTAAAAAACTTGGTCTCAACTGAATATTCAACAACAAATTGTATCTCTAAGCAACAATTTATAATACTATCAATATAGGCTGGCCTGCTTGTAAATTATTGTAATCATTTCAAGACTTGCAATGTTCAGGATTTTAAGTTCACATAGATATAAATACGGCATTCTATAAGTATAAGCTTGCTGTGACTCGATGACGTTTAATTAGATCAAGATTTCTTCATCGAGTAGTAATTGATAATTATGCATCTCAATGTTACATTAGCCAAATACCTATCATTCTTCAAATTAACATTAACACAACAACATTTTTCAAAATGGAATTTAACACTAGCACAACAGCATAGTTTAAAATAGAATTTAACACTATCACAACAACATCGTTCATTTTCTGTGCTGGCAACGTTTCATCATAGGTGCTGCTGGGCTTGGACTTAGAATTGCAACATTTCTCTGGATTTAGTTTCAGTCGGTTTTGATACATCTTTTGATCATCTCATGTAGGTTTTGATCATGTTCCTGTTCTGATTTTCCGAAAACGACAATTTCATCTGCAATGCCCATGACACCATGGCATCCTTCAAAAGTTTGATCTATCTTTTTCTGAAATATGTCTTGGCTCATTCTTAATCCAAATGGCATTCTCAGAAATTGGAATCTACCTTTTGGTGAGTTGAATGTTGCGAGATAACTTGACTCTTCGTCCAACTCGACGTTGCAATAACCACATTTGGCATCTAGGATGGAAAAATATTGTGCGCTTGATAGGCATGGTAGAATTTTCTCCAGCGTTTGTTGGTATGATGTTGCCTGAGGATAGCTCTGTTCAAGTCTTTTGGGTCTAAGCAAAGACGTAAATTTCCATTTGGTTTTGTTCTGTATACCAGACTGTTGACCCATGGAGTAGATTGACCTTGTTGAATTTTCTCAATGATTTCTTTTTCTCTCATGTCTTTGAGCTCTTGTTTTATTTGGCTTTGATTTGGATTGGCACTTTCCTCTGAGGGTGTATCACTGGTGGGACATCTTTGTTTGTATGTATGTGATATTAGCATTCAAATTTTCCTATGCCTTTGAATGTTTCAGGGTACTTGCTGATGAGGTCCTCTTTGCTTCTGATATATTCTGTTCTTGAGCTGCATTCCTTCTCAATTCGTAGTTCAGACTGATCATGTCTAAAGCTTGCAGTGTCGGTAGTCCAAGGATTGCTGATCCCTTGTCTTCTGTGACGTAAAACATTGCACATTCTGTTTTGTCTTTGTAACTGCATTTGATGTTAAAAGTTCCGAATTGCTTGATTTGATGTCCACCTTATCAGGTAAGTTTAACTTCAGATAGTGCCAGGTCGGTTGGAGTCCCATCTTTGTCAACTTTTGATGGAAACATCTTCCTGTACAATCTAATGGTAAGGCATTTCCTTGCGATCCAGAGTCTACCTTTGCCTTTAGAGTTGCGTTATTCCATTCCGGAAATTCGATAATTGCGAAAGCTTCATTATCAGGTTTGTTTAATTGTATTGTCTCAAAAGTAGAACTGTACTGTTCTCCTTCTTCTTCCGTTGAGTGATCCCCGTCCCCATTTGGGTTGTCCCCCATTGTGAGTTCATGGGTCTTGTTGTATCTGAGCTTCCTGCATATTTTCTTGAAGTAGTGTAACTTCTTGCAATAATTGCATGTTTGGTTTCGAACAGGGCATTTGGGAAAAAGAATGAGGGGAACCTCCACAATTGGTGCAAATTTTCTTTGGCTGCGTTTTTTAATTGGATCTACACTTCAATTTGGGGTTTTGTTTTGTAGATGGGTTGTATTTCTTTCTCTGTAAAGTCTGGACTGTTACTCTGCTCTGGGTATCCAACAGTCCCATTCCTGTTTTCAAAATTTCCTCGATTTTGCACATTGGCAGTGCTGTTTCTAAAGTCATGGTACTCTCCCTGAGCAATCGCTCCGTCAAAGAGTAGTCCCTCAGTCCTACAATGAGTCTATCTCTTACTAGCTCGTCTTCTAATTTGCCGTAGTTGCAGGTCTTACTCAATTTTCTTAATTTCGTGGCGTACTCTTCCACGCTTTCCCCCGCAACTTGAATTGCAGTATTGAACTTATACCTTTCAAAGGTAATATTTGCTCTCGGGGTGCAATAGTTGGTAAACCTGTCTAATAATGGACCCACCTTGTCTCTTTCCGCTTCTGGGATTTGCCAAGTGTGGAATATCTTTCTTCCTTCTTCTCGTATGAGGTAAAGGATAGTGTGACACTTTTCTTTTTCAGGCCTGTCTGCCATTGCTAGATCTGTGTACAATCTTATCGTCTCCCTCCATGATTTCCACTTTTCTGCAAGCTGACCTGCTTCATTTCTGAAGCTCATGGGCTGTGGTGGTGGCAGTTTTAATGCCATGCTAAAGGTAAGGGGAGGCAATTTTTTGTGTGTTGATCTTGATACAGGAAAAGTTGACTTCACGGGCTTCCGTAAGGAACAGTAATGACATAGTGTAGATCTACCGGTAGAGACAAACGCGTATAGTGAAACAACTAGATCTAGATCTAGAGCTAGAGACTGATAGTCTAGATCTAGAGTTTTGTAATTAGGTTTAAACGATTTCACCTTTTATCGTATGTTATGTGGGCAACCTCTTAACTTCTGACACCATGTTATGATGTGTCTTATTCTAGATCAGACGAGCAATGTGACAATAACGGACTTCAGCCATGTTGAGATTCACAGGAAGTAGTTTATTGTTAGTATCGTACATCTTCTCTGTATTCGATTAGAATCGACAACTGAAGTATTGAAATATCGAATATCATGACAGTGACAGTCGTATGTGTCATGCGATACGACAGAAGATAACGAACGAACGAACAATTTCAAATCTCTCTCTAATGTGCTTTTCCATGTGGTCTTTGGACGCACTCCTGGCCCTCTTGCCTCCAGGTCTCCATGTCAATGCCTTCCTTAAGAAACATTCCTCTTTCATCCGATGTTCATGGCCAAACCACCTCAATCACTCATCCATAGCAAAACATT
Organism: Goniobranchus kuniei; assembly: GCA_025770095.1. Taxonomy (NCBI): domain Eukaryota; kingdom Metazoa; phylum Mollusca; class Gastropoda; order Nudibranchia; family Chromodorididae; genus Goniobranchus; species Goniobranchus kuniei. The sequence continues at coordinate 1,342 of JAOYNN010047560.1, read as the reverse complement.
GTTTTTGCTCTCCTAGAGTACAATAGTGAATTAATTTTATGGGATCAATATTTCCCCCCAAACAGCCATAAATAGTCACATCTAATGGCGTAACTGTTTAAAAGCTGCAGGAAATGTCAAAGTCACCGCTGCCTATAAGCCTGTAACTGACAGATACACGCTCAGACCGACATCGTCCATCTCAGCATACGGAATTGATGTGCATTTCTAAGCGTGTAACTGGCAGTTACATGGTTCTATCTGCACAATTCATCTCAAAGCAAATAAGTCTATCCGTGTAAGAGAACATGTCAAGCTAAATTAGGCTTATAAATTACATTAAAACTACACACATGTCATGAATTTTGTGCATGTATTATGAATTATCTTTCTGAAATCAACAAAAATCGTACTTTTTGGAGTAAATTGTGCCTTAAAAAGACGAAATCTAGCCCTCTATTGTGAACTATTGCGTGATTCCAGTTATACAGATAGGGGGAGCGAAAATGCGGTAGTTTTGTCATGCGTGAATAGATTGGAAGTCATTTTGTGCCATTAATAGTGCAAGATGTTATCCAATACAAAGAGAAAACACGCGGAATAGGGCTGTGACCCGTTTAGACAGAACGTATGAGTTGAGCCAAATTTTCCAGTTACACGGTTAGAAAAAACACCATCGATATATTTCCTCCGCCCTTAATCCTCAATCTCGTTCGCGTGTGAGCCACCTTTGGGCGGGTTAACAAGGACGCTGACTCGGGATCTTGATAACCAACTCCTAGCTTTCCAGCGTACAGTGTGCAGAGTTCATAACCTCACCGATTGGCAAATCAAAGTCAAAATAAAACGATCACATCGTAGGCCTTCGTGTATTTCCCTTTAAAGCCACCATTATTGAATGATGTAGGCTACAAATGATTCCAAAGTGTAAAGAAAATAGAAATATTACGCGAGAAGGCATGTATTTTATGCCTATGCATGTAGGCCTGACCTTTCTTCTTCTTTCAGCGTATCCAGCTGTCCGCACGGTCTCCATATCGAATGCCACAACCTCACAGGTTACTTTCCGGTCCATTGCATCGTCCTCTTACACGCCTAATTCTCTCATGTCGTTCTTAACCCTATCAAACCATCTAGTTTCGGAGCGTCCTTCCCTCTTTTACCATTAATTTCCATATTCAAGAACCTCCTTACCTACATAATACACCTCCTCGCCTCTCCTGTGCCCGTATGAATAATCGATGCGTTAATCTTGTTCGTTAATTTTACGTATTTAACGTAAACTTATGCGTTAACTGTCGTATGCATAAACAAAGACTTATTAACGCCTTTGCGTTATATCATTGTCGAAAAATTTGAGAGC
>JAOYNN010047449.1:0-12422 GCA_025770095.1 Goniobranchus kuniei | reverse complement strand
AACTCTAGGTTGACATCAATATCTGTATACATTTTTGGCATAATCTCAGTGAGGCAAATTATTTTTGGATTGTGCATGAGGTGAGAAAAAGAAAAAAAAAACCCCAAAACTCCCGCGACGTTGAGGGCTCATGATTCCATTATTTTCAATCAATCTTAATGTACTATAATAGAATACTAATTTAATCTTTTTTACATAATGTGTCTAAAAATGAAAAACACTGATCGAATAGGAAAGAAGATATCATCAAAAGTGTAGCGCAATACCAAAATGCAAAATATTGAAGCGTTGAATTATATTTGTGTCGAATCCCATGAATATTCAGATTAAGGGTCACTCTCACCCACCGTCCCCACATGGGAACTTTTTACCACTCTATATTTTGGATAGTTTAGTTTTTGGGATTTACAAAACTGCTTGGTATGGTTTAATAAAGTATCGTCTTCACAGAGTTATTGCCCCTGAAAGGTCATGTAGTGCAAAAAAAAATCCTACGAAATTCAAATATGCATGGAACATAGTCTTGTTGCACCTTCACCAAAAAGGAGAAAATGTCATCATGATGAAGCTGAGGGTTTTCAAATCATGCTGAAAAAAATGGGGAAAAGGGGAGCAGTGGCTTCTGAATCAGTTTGCGGGTTTGACTCCCATCCCAGTTCATATCCAACCATTTCCATCTTACTTACTGCTTACTGATTCCTTACCCGGAGTGGGATTTTTGAGGCACCACTTCGACACTGTTTCAAACCGTAACAAGCTATTTTTTACCCCTCGAGAGCTGCTCTATCCATAAAGTATAGTGACAAAAAAATCCCACGTTGGGGGTGGGTGGGGGATGTCCTCGACCACTGGCTCACGCTCTAAAACCTTTGAATCGCAGACATGATGGTCTTGCCGGAAATGAGGAGGAATTGGCCAGTCTCATTGAACATCTTGACAAAACATCACAGGTTTACAGCATGAACATAAATGCAGAGATGACGAAGGTAATGACGAGCAATTTGTCTTTTGGCTTTTAACCGAAAATCGAGCGTGGGTGTGGGTGTGTGTATAGTACAGTAAAACCTTTTACACCATAATAACGATCAGCCTTTAAGCTTTCATTTGAACACTTAGAGTTGCATGTTTGCTGTTGTGAAGAAGGAGATAAGACTTAAATCAGAACGACACTCCCTTGGTTAAATGTTTGTGACAAAATATTAACTAAGGGAAATAACTCATAAAAATCTTTCCAAATTGGCACATACCCATTTTTCTTTACCAAGTACCAACTTAGAAAATAAAGATACGGAAAATTCACAAGGAAAGGTTTTCTTTTGAATGGTTTTGATATTCCAGAATTTCACAGTTTTTACACAAAATTGGACTTCATATGCAAATTTAGATACAAATTGTAAATTTTAGAGTAAAACCCATTACACCATAAGAAAGACTAGTTGTTTAGCTTTCAATTGAGCTATAATATGTATATTTCTACTTGGACATAAAAGGTACTATGACGGTAATAAACCCCCCAACCTCCTTGTTAAAAAAACTCTTAACTACCTGCAAACAAAGGGCAATAACTCCATGAAGACGACACTTTTTTAAACATAACAAGCGGTTTTCTAACCCTCGAGAGCTGTTCTATCCAAAAGTATAGTGGCTAAGAGTGCCCGAGTTGGAGGAAAGGGGGGGGGGGAGGTTGACCTCTGGCCCACAGTCTAATTAGCCGACCACGGAATCGCACATTGTAATCCGTCCATTGTTAAAGGTTTACAGCATATGGTAACACTTCGTGAGAATTGGTATGGTAATCAACACGTTTTCTCTATGCATTAGAGGCTTGAGACTGTCACTCGCAAAGCTGGAAGCTGCATTAAAAATGTGTTTTGGTTTTACAGATGGCTTAATGGTTAAGGCGTCAGCTTGGGATCGGGAGGTCCCTGGTTCAAATCCCATCAGCAGCTACTTGTGTGTGCTTTTTCCTTAAACAAGAAAATTTACCCTAATTGCTGCACTTGACTCAGGCGTTAAATGAGTAGGTCTACCCAGCAATAGGCTCATGTTGTTGTGCAACATGTGGTGCGCTTTACTAATACTATATACTCCCAAAGGGTAGCCTGCTAGGGGATAAAGTATAGTAAAGCACTTTGAGATTGTTCGTAGAACTGTGGAAAGCGCTATATAAATGTAATCTTTTTATATTTTACGTGGTTAAAAAGTTCATAAAACTATACTTGAAACTGGAACCTAACTAAAAGCATTGTACAGCACATTAGCAGTAAAAATTCTTCTGGAACAGTTGGCTTGTTTTAAATTGGTCCACTTTTCTGCATGTTGTTTACCCTCCTGACATTTTCTTTTCATCAAGCGGCGTCCAGCGGCTCTTCGTTTCAAAATTGTTCTTTCTTGTTCTGCTTGAAAAGCGTCCACGAAAGTGAAGATAATGAGATCTTGACTGTTAAAGTACACCTATGACTTAGTCAAAATCAAAGGAAAACTCCTATTTAGGGCAAACAGCTAATTGGCAAACATCATGTGTTTGAAGGGAAGGACAAAATCATAATAAAAGAAATTATATAACGCAATTCGCAGATCGAAGATGGCTGCCGTAAGGGGATAATAAGGAGAAATTGTTGAAACATGATAACAGCAAAAGTAATTGATGGGTTTCTAAGAAACTTCACAAGATGTTAGTACTGTATTAGACCTAATATACTGGTCAAAAATAGAAAGTGTGCATCAAACTTACATGCAAATTTTTATCTCTTATAGAAGACGTAGGAATATGAAAATTTCCACACATAAACTTGAACTTGTGGGTAAACGAGTTTTTCATCGTCGGGACATTTTAAGGATTAAAACATGCACGTGCAAATAATCACTAACCGAAAAATCCGTTTCTGTTTTCTATATCGTGTATGTCCATCATGGACATTTGCCACAGCTCGGCATCGTCACAGAAGAAATCACATGCTATATTAGCCGTTGCGGAATGTTGTTCCACTCTTCCTCCAAGGCTTGAGCCAGTTCTTGACGGCGTACGGGCTGGATATGTCTTCTACACAATCTGCGTTCAAGTTCGTCCCAAATGTGTTCTATTGGGGCAAGGTCTGGTGAAACTGGCGGCCACGGCAGCACTTCGATGCGATATTCTTGAAAATAACCCATGACATGTCTTGCAACATGGAGACGGGCGTTATCTTGTTGAAGCATCATGTCTGGGACGTGATCGTTGAGGTATGGCTCTACATGGGATATGATAATTCCATTCAGATATCGCTGTCCTGTCATAGTGCCAGGTACGATGACTACCTGTGTTCTGGCATCTTAAGAAATACCGCCTCACACCATAATGCTGCCTCCACGCATCCTATCCCGTTCAAGGACACATCAAGCAGCATAGCGTTCGTGAGGTCGTCTGTAGACGAAAGCGCGGCCATCATGACCCTGGAGACAAAATCTCCATCGTTGCAAGGGCCATGTTACATGCTCTCTGGCCCACGCCAATCGTCGCTGGCAATTGATAATGGTTAAAATGGGCCGAACTGCTGGTCTTCAAGCATCCCAATCGCCATGTTGCTCTGTTCTTGGCTTAACCTTGGCATGGTTTAAAATATTTAATCAAACACAAATATCTGGTTTTCTTATAAAATTGAGCTGTTCAGTTGTTTATCTACCAAACTACACAGTAAAACCTCTTTCTTGACCGCAAGATAAACCCACGTGGTCTCTGCACGTGCTTATTGACTTTTTCGCTCATTGAACTTTATTAAAAACAACTCACGAAAATCACCCCGTCACACACTTCTATAATGGTAAACATGACCAAGCATGATTTTGCTGTGAGTAGTTTTTACCTCATTTGAATTTTATAGACTCATAATCAATGCACACTCTCTTTTTTTTTTTACCAGTATATTATTATATGAAGCAGAATTACACAATTATCTATGAAAATATATGAAACGGAGATATACAACCATAGAGATAATTATAATGGACGAAATGTATTCCCGTTCAGAAAGCTTGCTGGGCTGTGAACTGAAAACATGCCATTAGATTTTAAAGAAGTTTGGTTTACATGATAGATAGGTAAATATGTCAAGTACAATCAGGCACAATTTCATGTGAATTGAATGTATAGTTTTGGAGATATAGTGCATTAAAGGAGCCACTGCCATTGAAAATCAGTGTTTCTGAAAACAGTAGAAAAAAGAATTAAAAAGTGATTGAGAGGGCCTGTTGACTGTTGACAAGGAAAATTGATAGTAATGTAGAAGATGAGTTAAATAACTACCCTGTAATGACCACCAGCAGTATAAGTCTCCTTTCTTTCAGTAGCTTGATCTTGAAAGCCCTTTTTATAGCACGAGAGTATCATTGTGGCAGCAAAGACCAATGATCAAAGATCCAGGTTTAATGCATAAACCCCCTAAGATTGATATCTTTACAGCCATTTCTTCTCTTCTCCCTGGTTTATGCTGAAACTTCAGTCATTTTGGTGAAGATTCCTCAGCGATTTACAAAGATCTTGGTTGGTGCCCTCTCTCTTATCATTCCATAATCGTATGGTGGAGGGCACGAATGATTGAAGATGTGCGTTCACCTGTAACTGCGGAACGACGAATTTCCTTTCCCTTCCTTGACTTCTTCCAAAGAAAACAAAACTGTAATCCAGTCGCAGCCAACAGAACTACATCACATAAAATCTGTTGACAGAAGCCTTCTTTTTTGCCGGCGAGAAGTTGGCAATAATTGCTGAATCCACAGAAATCAATACATCTCATAAAAGCAGAAATGAAATTGAAGAGGAGTTGTAAACTTATTATAATACAGGTCCTATCACTCTCATAATTTTCTTGAGTCAAAGGTTGGTCCTGAAGGTTCTTCTCAGATGATGTACAAGCATCTCAAGCACAGGCACTGTAATCGACAACAGGTTGCTGCCCAGATGATCCTTTTTCTAGATCTAGAATGGTTTTGCTTGTTACCCACGGCTTTAGCGAGTATGATCATAGCAGATCACAAAGTTATAGAAGATAAAATTGAACTAGAAATTAAATTATGCAGTAGTTTGAAGATTTGAAGAAAATTCATGATGAATTGAAGTAAAATGCTGATAGTTGGTTTCACTTTGCGAGTCAAATGGGAATAAGACAGAGTAATGTCGCTTGTCAATTATTGACCATGGCTATTATAGTCTCCCAATAAGTAGTAGTATTACACCTTTTCAAGACCAAATGTTTACGTTTTCCAAATCAAACCCGGCATTTCCAATTCAAATTCTGAAATTTCCAATTCAGATTCGTCATACCCAATTCAAATATTTCACCTTATGTACGTCACTAAAAAAATTCCAATGCAATTTCAGACATTGTCCAAAGGAATTTCAGACATTTTCCAAGGCAAATTCGTCATATCCAATTCAAATTCATCTTTTTGAATCAAGGGGCAGCAGTCCACGAATGTCAACAAATTGTGTTTGCACAACAACCGGTTGATGGTAGGATCCAAAAATCTGTTTAATAATTTTAAAAATCTAGAGAGGCTATCTAGATCTAGATCTACAATAGATATATCTGGGTCTAAATCAAATCTATATATAGATCTCTAGATCTTGACTAGATTCTACATGTAGATCTGTAGTCTTCTAGGTTTTAGTCTCTGGCCTCAGTCTACTCTACACATCGGGAACAAAAAGCATAGACTAAATCTAGATTTCAATCTTCATAGATCTGTTCTGGATTTGTAAATTTAGCCAAATAGCGTGAAATCGATTTTTCTGGAATATCTTCAGTATCGGAAATCACACAAAAGTGAAGTCAATACAGTGGTTAGCACAGCCTGTGCCCTAATCTTTTCCATATTTTCCCAAATATTTTGGACCAAAAATAAAGTTTTCTCATAAAAAGAATACATTTTGTGAAAACCACCACGACAAAGGTTTGTAGCAAAGTGTATGAGTAAACATTAATCATGAATTAAATATTTCCGTATCACGTCAATATTTGCAACTTTTTACGGCCAGGATCGATATATGTGGAAAGCAAAGTTAGCGTTAATGAAAAGCGTGTAAAGCAAAGTTAGCGTTAATGACAAGCGTGTAAAGCAAAGTTAGCGTTAATGACAAGCGTGTAAAGCAAAGTTAGCGTTAATGACAAGCGCATAACCGCAAGTCATCGGCATTGTGTCCTTGGGTAAGGCACTTTACTTCGTTTACCTCATTCGACTCAGGTGTTAGTGAGTACCTTGCTTTTAAGACAGCGCTGTCCCTGTCCGAAAAAATGTATTCGCACCTAACAGGCTGCAAATCTTTTGTCTGAAATGTTCTGTGTTGCTTTTGGTCAGGGGAGTAAACTGTCATTGTAAAGTGATGATGGTTACACCGTGGACCGTGCGCTATATATGCCTTATTTACTTTTTTCTTCATTACTTTATAAAGCCAAGAGGAGACGAAATTGTGAATAGTAAGTTTTGACATCTACATCTACTTGAAGTGAGATATGTCTTGGTGTAAATAGAAAGGAAAACAATCTAGATCTAGATCGGCTGAAAATTTTCATCTACTCGAAGTGAAAAGTCTAGATCTAGAATTCAGATCTACATAGAATTAAAAATCATGTTTAGGATAACAAGTCAATATTGAGCAAATTACAAAAAATACACACACCATCAATGTGAGCTGTGCTTTAACAATAGTAGGAGCAAATGATTGTAAGCAACACAACTTTTTCTTGTTAACGCACACTTATACTGACCTTGATAAATGCCTCTTGACTCTCGACTCGTGCCGAGATATTATGATCTCCACTTAGCCACCGACGCCCACGGTGTAGAGAGCTTTGCTTAGGAGGTTAAAATGTGTCCCCTGTGATCCCATATGTGTATTTTTTTTTCTTATCAGAACTTAGATCTAAGTCTCATTTTAATTAAACACAATAATTTCGATATATTAAGAAGCTATTCTAATTTAAAAAATAAAATAAAAAAGCAGCTATTCTAATCATTTCATTTAAATGGATCTCGATGTGTAAATCTAAGACGTGAACCCTAAACACTTTGTCATTAGTTAAATAAATTGCAAGGAGTATAAAGAATTTTTAAAATCTGTATGAAATGGGATTTGTACATTAGATCGCAGACTGACGTATGACTTGTCACAAATCTGGTCCCCTTACATCAAGTTGTTCAAAATTTCTTTTAAAGATTCGATTTCATGCATGGTGGAATGGAGTAGAGATCTAAAAATCTAGATCTAGATCTATCTACAGCTATATGAAAAGAAATCCACAGCTTGAGTCACCGCACGAAATCCTCATGCTTTAATTTTGTATCGTTTAATTTCGAAGTAGGACTAGATCAAGATCTATCAACCATTATTTTATCAACGCCACTCTTCTCTCCCCGCACCGTTGTCACATTCTGCATTGTTAGTCTAAATCTATTGTTTATCAAACCGACGTGCACATATCAGGACTTTTTACAGTTGGTTGCTCTTGACAAGGCCTACATTGCGTGCGACTTTAGACCTACATACACAAGTCCGTAAATGGAATAGGCTACCCGTTTCTTACAATTAGCAGCAGTAGCCTACTGTAGTCGGGATAATGTTAGTAACCTGCTGTCATCCCTGTCTCCATGAACAGCGATGCCTTATCTTCCAAAATGAAAGGCCAGAGAAAACATTATGTCCTACTTTAAAATGCAAAAGTGTAAAGCAGTTTTGTTTAGTTGAAATAAATTCTGAAGTTGAATTTATTTTGTCGTTGTTGTTGTTGTTTTTGTTGTTGTTGTTGTTGCTGCTGCTGCTGTTGCTGTAACTGTTGTAGATGTTGTTGTTGCCTCGTGTTTTGTTTTACATGTAGTTGTTTTTTGGCTTGAAGAAGTTGTTTTCATTCTCTCATTCTCTTTATATAAAACTCAAAGGTTGACGAATTTTCTTTGGAACTTGCCGAATTTGAATTGGAAAAACTACCATAAAAAATAGATTGACGAATTTGCTTTGGAAATGATGAATTTGAACTCTCCAATGTCTGAATTTGTTCTGGAAGAGGTGTATAACAATGCAATTACCTCTAAAAGACAGGTAACAAATTTTTGTCAAACCCATGACTAAAAGAAGGATGGAGACCAATGGACACATTTAGAAAAGACATCAAGAAATGTCTGCAAATAGGGCAATGACATTGTGACTCACAATCATATAAACAGATTTTAATACAGTGCACTCTACTGAATTTGACATCTCGTAATTCGAAATTGCCCTAAATTAGACACACTTGAAAAGTCCCTCCCACCTTACTATATAACATTTTTTTTTCTCATAATTTAACTTTCCTTTAATTTGACATGAGTGGCCTGGTGCTTTCGATGTTGAATTATCAGGTCTGCACTGTAATAATTATAGAATTCTAGGAAACATAATATTTATGTTAACATAGCAGACCAACCTCACATATGCTACCTGTAGTGATGAGTCCAGCAAAGCTTTGCCATAGTATTGTATTATGCTTGTTGGTGAGATAATTTTAAATAAACTTACAGAACCAGAGCATATAAGGGAAAAGAAGAGGCAAACTGTTTCTAAAGATAAGAATTACGACAAGGAAAACAATGATAAAACCGTACGCTTTCTGATCTTTACTGTAAGCATCAAATAAATTTACAACTTAATGACAAAAGGGTGAAAAAAATGATAGAATTAAGAAATAAAAATCTGGGTCAGAAAATGCAAAATAGTTTGGAAGTGTACAGACCAGAAGAATGAAATGAATGTTAAAAATTCGTCTTTTTCTATCAACAGAAGTGCTGCCATGAAAATACTTTCCCACCCAAGTACTCTGCACAAATTATAGGAGGAGGATGTCAAATTTCAAACCGCTAAATTCACTTGTGTGTTCCAAAGTCATGAATAAATATTACATCAACCTTCCTTCCACTTGCATTGAAATTACACTTTAACCATCCACACAAAGTAAAGATGAGAATTTATTTGAAATGTCAAAGCCTGAAATCACAGTAAATTCTTTTTCTCCTGCACTGTCACTCGACCTTGAGATATCTTGCTCCGGGGATTCTTCTTTTGTTTTCGCTTTCTTCTGTCTTTTGCGTGATTTCCTTGAATGTCTCTGAGGAGTAGGTGCAAAAACACCTTGAGGAAGAAATTCTCGGAGGACACATTTGAAATCAAGGAAAAGTTTATGAACTGGTGAATCGGATATAAGTAGAAGGCCCAAATAGAGGTCAGGCTTTGGGCGTGAAATGAGGTCACAGAATACATTATACAAGAAAGTACCATTATAAAGACCTGCTGGATTGATATTGGGGAGAGGAAAACGAAGAATTTTATTCAGGTTGGAAGCATCTAGCATACAGGTTTGCAGTTGAGCAAAAGCATGAAGTATCTTTGGGTCAATGTGATTTTTGTGGTTAACTGCAGGTGAGTTTTTGTGAAACTTGGATAAGTTTTGATGGATTTCCTGCAACTGATCACCTGGGACATTCTCCCAAGTTTGTATGAGATTGATCTCTCTCGGACTCTCCCCTTCGCTTTTTCCAGAAACACAATCATCGCTTTTTGCATGAGTGCTCCTTTTTTTACAATCTGTTTGCTTTTTAGCATCTTTGCTCTGGTACAATTTGCAAGATAATTTATCATGTATACTTAAATACAACAGACACAAGATAGTGCAGTCTAAATGGCCTTCTGACACTTTGGGATTGGCATTTTTCAGCCAGAGTAAAAGGCAGGAGGAGTATAAACGAATGGTACCAGAAAATTTATCAATAAACGACGTGGGCATACCAAACGCAGATAAAAGGATATTCAGACGATTTTCAGGTAGCATGGTTTCAAGGTCAGACAAAGTGGGAAGTGAATTTCCATCAATCTGAAGAATTGGGTCTACATACCAACGTTCCATATACTTTTTTGATCGGTTGTATTCTTCCACTTGTGTTTGCTTTTTTATAGATTTTGATTGACAGTCTTTGGAAATTAATTGAACAACTTCCTGCTCAAGCTCTTCTTCAGCTTCATCCTTTTCTTCTTCATTCATGTCTTCTGCCCCACTTATCTTTTCCTCATTACCAGAAGCTGATGTCAACTGCGAAGTCACTGAACTAGAAGACAGCTGCATAAAATCAGACTCGTTATCTTCAACACCTGACTCATGCACAGGGTCACTGTTACAAATGATCCCATATACAACCTTCCTCAGACCCTGAGAACATTGATAGCTTGTGATCTCTGATAAATCTTCCATTTGACAAAGCAGGATAACTCTATGTAAGACAGCAGCATTCATTGTTGATGGCGTTATGTGCCCTCTACATACTGAGTTCAAAAACCACTTAGGAAAAGCAGTCTTGTTGTATCCATTAAATCCAGGACCAGATATAGCAGTAAAATCACAGTTTTCCTCTTTGAAATACGAATGTAAATCATACCCCTCAAATTCATCAATATTCTTATAAGTGTTGACTGATGCAAGAAATAGTCTTTTAAGATTACTTTGACTTTGTGGTCTTAAAAAGTCTAAAATATGTTGCAACAAAGTGGACCAATCCTTGTTGTGAACATGAAACCAGTGCAGAACACTGATGATTTTAAGCAGTCGGGTGGGAAGGTCAAATTTTTTGGAGATAAATTTTGGTACCTGAAGGCGACTGTAAAAAGCATCAAAGGCACTTGCTTTTATGAAGTCATTTCCGAGAAGACAAGCAAATACAGGCAGCACAGGACGACTTAAACCTTCAAAGGCATTGATGAAATCGTCCACATGATAAATCTGAGAATGCAAGTACCAAGTGCCATTGGAGGGCTGAGCCTCATCTTTGCATAAGGGCCTGAAATCAATGTAGTCCAGAGGTAAGAAACCTGCCACCAAGTCAAAAATGTAAAAATCACTGTCATTGCTTATAACAGGGCATTTAAGTTTATTTGCTAGAACAGCAATCTCAGCATCTGCTTCAAACTGACAAGTCACATGGTGTACACCGAGCTCTGTTAACACTTGCATAAATGTGTCATAAGCTAATATCGGTAAGACTTGGCAACGGCCAGACTGAGCCATAGCGCTGACTAGAGTATTGCGCATGCTAGCCCGCAAAAGAGATGTCTTCAGCTTTCTATCATCCACTGTATAAGCACCATCTAGGACTATGTATGGACAGATACCACATTTTTCAAAAGCTGTGAATGTTGATATGAGCTTTTTTCTGTATACATCATAATCTCCACCAAATGCACAATTTACATGACACGCATAATAAAGGTAGTGGTAGAAATTGTTTCCATCTATGATCACAGAGCAGTTCTTGAGTTCATGTGAATGAAGCAGATGTGCGTTTTTGTCAATGAAACTTGTGAGACTACGAACTCCCATTGTTGACAATATTCTGGGATGTCTACAGACTGTCACAGAACAAGCATCATTGAATATTATCTGGAAGAAATAGAAAATGCATTACAAAAAGGGATGAGGATGTACGTTGTTAAATGGGACAAATTAAAGTTTATATGGGCTCAATGAAAGAATTACATGCATATATATGTCTAAGAGCTGCCTGCCTGATATTAAGTGGCTATTTTTTTCTGAATGAATACCAGGTGACCAATGAAACACTGAGCAAAACAAAAATCAATAAAATCATTAAAAATGAAGATCATGCAAATTTAGAATGTAAAGGCAAGAGGAATCAAAAGGCCATTAAAAGAGGTTATTTTGCTTTATACATGAGAATTTTGCCCACTTCATTAACATCTTTCTAAAATATGACATGTTGAAATAATTGTATACTTAAGTATCGAACTGAAAACTGTTGGTCCCTTTTGTTGAACAGTATAGGCCTTTATATACACATGTATATTATAATAATATAGAATATTTACACCACACAATTTCTGTTCATTTTGAAGCTACAGCTAAGCCCACTTGTTTTACATATGTATCCCATTTTAAATATGCACTCTCTATGGTGTGGAAAATGACTGACAATTTCAATCGGTGTCTTGAAGAGTATGTCATGCTGAAATGAGGACATAACTTTTTCTTCTATGAAGGTAAAATCTAGATCCAGATTCGAGATATAGTCATAAATACGTCTCCTCCTATGCTAAAACATCCTTGCCTACATCTCCAGAATAAGGCTTAGCTAAGAAGCCGAATTGGAAGAGCAGACGCCCGTCAATTGCGCAGCCGCGACTTTACCAGAAGTTTCCGTGTTTCTTATGCGAGTAGCTGCTTTTGTCCACATTCCTGCCTGCCTGCCTGTTCCGTAGGCCCTTCTACTAATTTAGGTAGGCTAATTTAACCCTAGTGGTGTCTGGTCACATACCAGTATAGACGGGTGTCAAGGCCGCTTGGTTGGGAAAATGAAGGAGTAGCATGGGATAAAAGGCTGAGATTTCAACACAGTATAAAATAAGGATCCAG
>JAOYNN010047339.1:0-12422 GCA_025770095.1 Goniobranchus kuniei | reverse complement strand
TCTGAAACAATTCTTCATGCCTGACTTTGTCAAAAGCCTTTGAATAATCAATAAAGCAGAGGTGGAGATCTTTTTGCTTTTCTATACTTCTTTCCATAAGCATTGACAAAGTGAATATTGCATCAATTGTAGTTCCTTTATCAGGCACAAAGCCAAACTGTTTTGTGGATATTTCTGTTTTAGAATCTTCCGTATTCTATGCATCAAAACTCTCAAAAGGATTTTCGTAAAATGGTGCATTAAACTGATTGTTTTATGAAGTTCACATTCCGTTGCTCCCGGTGTTTTTGGTAGTAGTATGAAAAAACAGGTTTGCAAAGGTCTTCTGGGATTGTACCCCTGACATAGATTGCATGTAAGAACTTTGTTGTTAAATCTATTCCTACATCTTCTATAGCATTAATGATCTCTATCGGTATGTTATCTGGTCCTATGGCTTCACCATTTTTTAGTTTACCTATTGCTGCTTTTACCTCTTCTTTTAGGATCGTAGGACCCTGTAAATATTTCTTTATTTAAGGTTTTGCACCCTGTCATTGTTAATTAGGTACGCTTTTTAGAGAGATAATACTTTCTTTTTGTATGTAAATCATCTCTCCGTATAGCTTCTTATGCCTGTTGCTTATTTTGAATGCTTGTTTCCCTTCTGGGAACTTCTTTTCTTCACCTGAAAATCTTTTCTACCACTTTTGTTCTGTCTATTACTTTTGACTAGCCTCTTGTCTTTCTTTTTCCATGGGCCCTGAGATGATCTTTGCAGTCGGAAAAAGCCGTAAAAGAAACATGAAAATAGTCTTGATCAAGCTAAGACGGCAACTACAGCAGGTGACACCCTCATCTTTATTCTTCCTTCAAGGTTTTATGCCATTTGCCTCACCTGACTCAACCAAGCCTTGGGCAATTGAGAGGAATGTTTGATATGCAGTATGTATGATTTATGTTCTATCCTGTGAAAATTACAAATTGAATTCTCTGTAAAAACCAATGGGACAACCCTCTCAACTCAAATTTAGGATGCATGTTGGAAAGCATTTATTGGGATATGTGCTAAGAAGGAAATAAGCTACAGTACATCATTAGGCAAAACCATGAACTTTTATTTCAACATCTCCAAACAGTAAAAAGACAATAGGAAGACCATTCAAAAGCCTCCCATCCCCAGTCACATCAAACGATGCACTGAAAAGGTGGCCAACTACTTTTTGAATTTAACATTTCAACCAGATATCGAAGAAGTAGGAAGCATCCCTTGCAATCACAAAAAATTGGCACTTACTCAACCAAAGGATAGGAGGTCATTGAAAAAGTTTGAAGGAGGACAGCACAGTTTGCTACAAACTGCAAATCAACGAGAGGAGGAGCGTCACCAACGCCGTCAAAGAACTGCAATGGGCTCCTTTACATTGGAGAAGGGAATAGGCAAGTATCACATTGATATACAAAATATAGCATCGACAAGAAACATCTCTATGGCTTTCCCTGCATACCTCAACCCTCAACAAAATCACTGCTCAACAAGAAACTACCACGATTTGAAAATAACACAGCCTCATACAAGAAGAGACCAGATCTGCAGAGCAGGACAAAAAATTTTCCTGCTCTGGCTCGGACTCCAGGCATATTTTGAGACTCTGGCTCCAGCTCCACAAAATAACCTGGAGCCAGCTCCAGATCCGGCTTTGGCTCCAGACATTTAAAAAAAAATTGTATACAGACATATTTGACACATAACAATAATCTGTACTGTTTATAACAGGCGTTCATTCTCATATGCTTAAATCTAGTTATACTAAAGTCATTTACTTTGACTTTTGAGTAGAGAGGTGAGTATGAATATTGTTTTTTTTTTTCAAACAAGGTGGTATCCATGTAAAAGTTTCTAAATTTTCTAGGTATATGTAGTGAGCACATTATTACTCAGGTTTTCCCTGCAGTCTAACAATGCAGAACATGAGTAATAATTTTTAAAACATTCAATTTGACACAAGAAATCAAGTTAAATTCAATCCAATTCAATTCATATGACTTTATTTATCCTTGAAGGGCAATTAAAAAGATAGAACAAGAGAATCAGTGCATGATTCACTGTATTATGATATATTATATTATATTATGGTATATTATATTGATTAAATATTTAAATGATTAAACAAACAAAAAAGCAAAAGCATTTAAACAATTCAACATGGAAGAAATATGACACCTGAAGGTTTTGAACATATTTATCCTTACAATAAATTTATTGAGAAGGAATGTTGGTGAATCAAGCTAGGTTCCATAGTGAGTTTTCATTCAAATACTTCTGAATGATTGTGTAAACATCAAAATTGTAAATTTTGTAAATATGTACTAAGTAAAGATGTTAAAACAAGGTAGAGACAGGTTATATCCATTTTTAAGCACAAAACAACAACAAACTAAAAAAACACACACACAAAAAAAAAAAAAGAACGCCCACCTCCCCCCAACAAATATTACACTTAGATTTATCACCAATCGTCACACATCATTTTGATATTAGGCATTGCATTAGAAATACATGCAGATATGAAACATGATAATTATAATCTGCAGGAAGAACTTAAACAAGACAAAATAGACATACCATGCTTACTTGTGGTAGGCCCAACTAATAAGATAGGACAGTTTTAGCTGAGGTGAGGGGAAAAAATCTGGTTTTCCCTAAAACGGAAAGAAAAAGACAACTCAGAAATTCACAATAGTAAATTTGAAGATCACAAAGAAGAAAGGGAAGAGAACCCATACATGTAAAAGTGATATGAATGTTGAAGATTTGAAATGTTAATCATATTGCTTATAATCCTCTGAGATTTTTTGATAGTAATCAGACACCACTTTGAAGTAAAAATACTAAGAATTTCTTAATTCTTAAAAAAAGTAGAGCATTCAGCACTCCTTCTTTCAAACTGGGCCTGAGGTCACTTTTGAATATTTTCAAGGTAGAAAAGAGACGTTCCACTGATGCCTGTGTAATGGGCATTGCAGAGAGGATTGTAGAGACTTCTTGGATTGATATACACAGGAATGATCTCCCAAACAGAGAGGGCCTTGATCCTACCAAAGGCCTCCATTGTCACAAATGAGTCCCGCAAGACTTCAGGATTTGAAGCTCTGATCTGCTTGAGGCTTTGTTGGCTTGACATTCAAGTCAACTCCTCAAACTCATCATGTGATGAAGTTTCTGATTCTGTTTCATTGAATTGCTGTTTTCAGGGCTGGAATAAAGCATGTAGGTGTCATGGGTATGATATTATTTCAATGTAATATATAATAACATGTATATTGTCCCTGTAAGTCTCTAATAAAATACGTAAGTCAAAAATTAGGTCAAATCGTTTTTTAGCTTTATTCGACGACAGTGGGTGTTTCCATCTCCTCCATAAATATCAGGCCCATGAAACTGATAAAAGTTACATTTTTTTGTCACAGAACTTTCGTACTTTCTCTTCTATTTTCAACTATTTATCAGTTTTTAGGTCTCATGTAAAATTTGCTTTTCTGGACTTGCGCGTTTAGAGACTTACAAGGACGATATGTATTTAGACACATAATATGTATTAAAAATCATTAACCCGTAAACCACCACAATGCTCTTGCCTCTTCTTTATTCTTTGTTAACTGTAGTATCACACTTTAAATTATGATAACCAAAACTGAAGTGATTCATACCTGTCAATAAGAGGTCATTATCCAGGAGGGTGGCTTCTCTTATTCTTATCCTCATGGACTGTTCCATGGCTTCTGCTGTTTGGCCTCCACACTTGCTCAACTGGAACAATACAAAGTCCATCCCAACAGTAAGTTTCCCTTCTCAGTAAGTAAGAAACAAAACAGTCAAGAAGAATGAAACTTGGCATGACATACCTTTGTTTTATGGTCTATTCAATGTAGCAATCGCCATTTTCTATGCATTTTTGCATGCTCCGCATCCAGCCGTCAAGTGCAGTGAGGTAAGAGACTTTGTCCAGCTGTCTGATGGTTGCTTATGTTGCAAACATAATGTCTCCTTTGGAGTCAAATCTTTGTTCCCGAATGTGCTCTTTCATTTTTGGGAAGAACCAAAAGTCACATGGGGTTAGATCTGGGGAATAATGTGGATGTTCCCACCCATAGAGGTCCAGCAACTTGGTGACCATCCTGGCAGTGTGCAGAGGTGCGTTGTCATGATGGAAGATGACTCGGATTGCTCGAGCCCAGGTGGGGATTTTCTGATTGCTGGTCTCAGTTTTGTCTTTCAGAACCATTTTGTAAAATTGGGCATTGATTGTGGAGCTGACCGGAATGTTTTCAATGTGCTTTCTGGCGAGATTCATCATGTTTCTCCACTCAGTAGATTGTCTTTTTGTCCCAGAATCCCATTTTCTAGTTGTTTGGATGGAAGCAGCATGGTCTCCAAGAGCTGTCAAAAGATCTGTGTATATTTCGGGGGCTGACTTAGCCTGAAGAATTGAACATTTTATGATTACTTGATTACCCGGATGTCATATCTTGAGAATGATTTCTTTATCTTCTGAGCATTCATCATGCCAGCCATTATGATCTAACTGTTTCTAACATCCAACAAGAAAAAGAAACTCAATTCAGATGCTTTCAACATTGGTACACAAAACGTTACAGAGAATTTTGTAAAGAGTTAATGTACAAATATGCAAATTTTCATTAGCCTACACAAGCTGTCTTAATTTTATGAGGAAGGGAAACTTACTTTTTGGATGAACCTTGTAAGTTCTTCTAGTCATGGAAGAACTGGACTGGTCATCAATATACTCGTTTCTCATTCATTTGTATTGAAGTTTTTGTTATTTCTAATAAACTTTTATGAGGTGGGAGCAGGAGCTTGACTATTTTTTTTCTGGCTCCAGCTCCACAGTCCTGGAACAGGCTGGTACAAATACGGTTTAACTTCTCACTGAATCACCCAATGGAACAAACTCTAACAAAATATCATTTCCGCTATCCCTGAAAAATTGAAAACGTTTATAAACAATCAGTATTGACTCAATCTTTGTTGGCGAAAAATTATAAGAACTGTGAAAAACATTTGCATAGTGGGCAGTACTGCTTTTGGCAACTATTGAAATATAATGGAAAGGGATGGAGGGCATGAGCAGAAGGTCCAAGTTATGTAGATCTTGGAAACGTTCTGCAATAAGTCATTCATTGTAATTTTTTGTTTGGGTATAAAAAGCATGACACATAGATCTACTGATCAACAAAAGTTAAGGGCCACTAGCAGTTTCAACCAATTGTTCAGTGCAGACACAGTTACTCAAGTGTTATTTTTCGACACACATATCCTTATATAAGTCAGTGAGTTGACTAGCTTCCAATTAATGAAAAGAGTTTATTGTCATACCTACCCAATTGCCCTCAAGGATTGGTCAAAAACTCAGTAAATATTGTGAAATTATTGGCTTTTTCCAAATCAGCTCACACACCACAGTGAGATGTCTTTCGTACAAAAGAAGACCTTCATGACACAGTTTGTGTCCTATTAAAATAGTGGAAAGCAATTTTTGTTGTCACTCACATTCTTTTGATCCATTTTCAAAACCTAAAATTTCAACATTTTGCGATGATACTAAGGCAGCGCTTAAATAACTTTGAGAGGAGGATGGGCCTGAGGACTTCTTCAAAATGGAATGGGTGCACAGGGGGTTGCCAGGCTTATGGATGTGACCCAATCAGTTATTCAGAGGCCTTGAGATTGTTTTACAGTGACAGGAAAATGCGAACAATAGGAGATGCTCAGGCAGACCAAGAAGCACCACCAAGGAGACGATATGTTTGTTGCTGTTTCTGCTTTATGGGACACAGCATTGTCAGCACCATTTCTACGGCAGCAAATGAGAGTGGCTATCAATGTCTGTGTCAGTACACAGACAATTTGGAGATGTCTTAAGAATCACAACCTCAGATCCAGGCATCCAGCAGTTCGACTAGTGCCAACCCGAGCTTGTCATGCTGCCCACCTGGAGTGGTGGAGACGCCATTTCAATTGGACATGACAGGACTGTGCCCGCGTGTTATTCAGAGATAAATCCAGGTTTCATTATGTCATTTTGTGATGGGCTGGAGATGTTTAAATGAGCGGTACAACGATACCCGCGTGGTTGAGCACAATCATTTTGGTGGTGGGTCCATAATGGAGGGGATGAAATTCTACTGACCTACAGATCTCCACTTCACCATGTGGTCAGCAACTAAACAGAATTGCCTTCAGAGATGACATTCTAGAGCCCTTTCTCATTCCAGGGTTACAAGTAGTTGGTCAGGAAGCTGTTTTCCAAGATGACAACGCCTGTGCTTATTGCACAAGAGTGTTCAACGAGTACCTGAATGCTGTACAAATCTCCTGATCTTATCCCGATTGTACATTTGTGGAAAATGCTCTTTCATTGGATTTGAAACAACCATTCAGCACCTGTAAATGTGGACTGGTGATTCACACCCTTGCAGCAAGAATGACGGAAAATCACTCAAATCAATGTGGACAGACTTATCAGGCCAACGAGTCAGTGGTGCCTTGCCTGCATGAACGCCACTGGGGGTCGCAACTGCTATGAAGTGTGAAGAGATGCAGAAATCAAAGCCCAATAATTTAAAAAATGAGGGTGCGTGACATTAGGTTTAGATTGTAAATACCTTTTTTGTATTTCTGTTTTGAACACCATTCCAAAACATTGATTGTCAAATGGACGCAGTTTCTTTCTGAATAAACATTTGAACTTTCTTGGTATTTTTTTGAGGCTATGAAGACAAAATGTGGCACTTAACTTTTGTTGAGCAGTATATGTCTTTCCTGAAATTGCATATTATTGAATGAGTT
The DNA here is from genome assembly GCA_025770095.1 of Goniobranchus kuniei. Classification (NCBI taxonomy): domain Eukaryota; kingdom Metazoa; phylum Mollusca; class Gastropoda; order Nudibranchia; family Chromodorididae; genus Goniobranchus; species Goniobranchus kuniei. The sequence continues at coordinate 5,572 of JAOYNN010047339.1, read as the reverse complement.
GGGTTTTTGTTTTTGTTTTTTTTAATTATTTTAACTTCATTTTTCTTTTTTTTATTCCAGGTCAAAGAGCTTTCATATAATGCAAGTAGATTTATACCAGAAATAACTGCTATTGTTGAATGAATCAGTGTTAGCCATGGCAAGTGTTGACACTGCTGAGCAATGTATCGTTGTGCAAGAGAGAAGAGACCTTATTAAGGTAAAGGAAGAAGATTCATCAGTTGTAAATGTTTTTGAACCAATGGAAAGTGTAGATGAAGACTCTGAACGTATTATTGACTTAACTCAGGATATTGAATTTGATATTGGAGTCAGCTCAGATGGAGCAAGGCCTTCAGAAGGAGAAGAGTCTACTTCATTGAAAGAAGTAAATGTAAAAGAGGAATTTATCATTGTTGAGAATCCTGATTATCAAACAGAAGACATTAAAGGGTTTCAGAGCAGCATTGAGGATGTTGATGTCCTGCCACCACCATTAACTTTAGATGATCCAAGACCACCTCGGAATGCTAAAAGGAAAAGGAATGTGAAAACAAACAAAGATCAACAGAAAAATACAGACCTGGCCCTTTCACCACATTTTAAACAAGGCAGTCATTCTGTGTCTCAAAGACTTTATCGGAGTTGCAAAAATAAGATTGTAGATTACAGTGAAGAAGGTCTCATTGATATGAATAATTACCTTGTGCTCCAGACAGAAACGAATATGAATCCTCTGGGAGAATCAGCTAAAGGACAGCATTCATGTGATCTTTGTGGTGCTTCTTTCCAGAGAGCCTGTGGATTGAAAAGACATCAAAAGTGGAAACACCTACCAAAGCCTAATTTATCAGTTCCTGCAAGAGTACATGTTCAACTCGATAATGAGCCAAATATTGAAATGGATGTTAAACAAGAAGTTCCTGCAAAACCAGTAAATAAAAGTTCTGGAAAAAAGCGGGTCTATCCATGCCCACGATGTGGACGGCAGTTTTCTTTCTGGAGCAATATGAGGAGGCATTTGCAAATTCACCTCGGAACTTCTAAGAAATTTGAATGCCCTCACTGTGGAAAATCGACCACAAGCAAAGCGGGGCTTATTGGCCATATTCGATTTATTCACACAGGAGAGCGTCCATTTGTTTGCAAAGTGTGCTCAGTGGGCTTTGCAACTAACTCAGATTTGAACAGACACAAATCAAAACACTCTGATATAAGGAAATACAAATGTTCTGATTGTGGGAAATGCTTTAAACAACGATCAGCATTGACACAACACATACAACGTAAACTTAGAGGAAAGTCTTGGAACTGTGGAGTATGTGCTAAGCGATTTTCAACAAAAAACACATTGAAATGTCATATGGTTGTTCACACTAAAATTAAGTTATTTGAATGTGAATCATGTCAACGCCAGTTTTCACACAAAGCTAGCTTGGAAGCTCATATGAGGGTTCATGCTGGACTGATGCCATTCGTGTGTTCAGAGTGTGGTAAAAAATTTGCACACCAATCTAATCGTAATCGACACAAGCGCCAAGTGCACAATAAACAGTTATTTCATGGTGATGCCAGTGAGTGACAATAAGCTGAAATTGAAATCTTATTCAAATGACTGAAACCTGGCATTTTCAGTTTTTGGATTAATTCTTAGGCCTGATGTAGATTGGAGTATTATTGTTTATATTCAAACTTTTGAATCTTTGCATAAACACATACAGTGGAGTCCACTTTAGATAAATGGGCTAAGATAAACTCAATTAAGATGAACTTTTTATCCAGTCTCAATTTTCATCTTATCTACTTCTACTAATCAAAGTCCGATTAAAATAAACATGAATCACTCTCCGTCCACTTAAGATAAAGTTTTATTAGTCATTGTGGTCTTCTTTTCCATGCACGACCACCCAGACAGCCAATGGGTGAGTAAATTTTGCATGCCCATAAGGCCATTTCTTTTTAGGCTTCTCCCTCCTTACCCATCCTTTGTCTCCTCTCCTTTTCCTTTTTCGGAAGCAACTGTCGTGCAGCCTCACTCAATTAGATCTTGGTCACAGGACTTTTACCTCTGTTTATTTTGAATGAAATGGTTGTTTCCCCTGTAAATGGTTAAGATAAACCTTGCTTAAAAACTCCTTGATAGGTCCGAAGGAGTTTTTATCTTAAGCGGACTCCATTGTATTATATGTGGTGCTCAAGCCTGAATCTTGTTGTAGGTTTGAATGTAATTCTACGTCTTGATTGAGATGAAATCATAATGATAAGTGAGATATGGATTGGCTTTGATGACTTTATTTAAGTGCAAAATTGAAATGGTTCATTTCTTTAATGTATTTCTTTATCTCTCTATCTATAATGCTGTACAGCTTCCCATTTGTTATTTTACCCCATCTTGAATTATATTATAAAGAACATCGTTTCCCTGTAAGGTTGTGCGTGTGTGTGTGTGTGTGTTTATGAGAGGGGAAGGTAGGTTTGTTGCAGCATCATCTTCTCATTTTCAAATACTTCCACATGAGAAAACAGATACAAAGCCAGACACTTGTGATAGAAGCTATTTGGAAATAAATCCTTTTAAATTATCTATTAGGGATTTTGCGAAATGTTGGCTGTGCTGAATTATTGCAGGTAATGAAGGAGATTCATTAAGTTTCTGTTTACAAATTTGTTTCACACATTTAAAACAGGTTGCAACACCATCTAGATCTTTTCGGCAGTTTGGATTTGTTTTCACCATTTTTAAACTCAATACCTAATCACACTGGCACTGATTACAATGGACTAGGTCGTCTGACTTTGATTTAATAACGCAAAGGTCAGTCTCACCAGCAACAACCATTCCAAATACTTGTATCTCGACTACATCTTTGCTAGTATTGAAGTGATCAGGTTGGGACTAATATCTAGATCTAAGTAAATCTGAAACATATAAAACATTTTTCATGTAAGACCAAGATTATTGCCTAGATTTAGTACAATTTTCTACTGCTCAGGGTGCTGGGGTTCTGCTTGTACCTTTTAAAGTTGATCTTTTCTTTTTTTTAATTGTGACACCAAGGTTTGAACCATTGACAAGGTATTATACAAGCCATCCAGCTGTTTGAATGTTGCCCCAATTATTTCATAAACTGGTACCAGCCATGGATGGAAAGGAAATCTTATAGTTATAAGTAATTGTGATTGAAGGCCAACTTACTGTAGTGATTTTGTTAAAACCTGGATTCTTGGTCTTCTTTACCTATTCAATAAGAAAATAATCTTAGCAAAATATGCTACTCTAACAAGATAAAGGAAACATATGATATTTACCCACTCTGAAATTACAGAGTGTTGATGTGTACTCCAAGGAATCCAAAATCATTTTGTTGTTTGTTATACTAAAGAATTACAAACCGTGGCAAAGAAATTCATGCATTTCATGCACCATCCAAGAAATTTAATTCAGCTACAAAATAGAAAAAAACCTGTTCTACTTAAACATCTTTTTCGACCCAGTGTGGGAGGATTTAGAATACCTTCGTCGCTGATCACGCACTCATTATTCTTTATCTTACATAATTTTCAAATCTCTTTGAAGTTTTTGATGCATCTTGAAACATGATTGTTATGTGGATGAAGAGCATCTTGCTAAGTTTTAAATTCACCTTTAAGTTTACGAGTCATGTCACCAATAGCAGACATTTTGTCGCGACAGGGATGGATTCAAATACAGCATGTTTCGTAGATCTGTAGACATGTATTTATTAACTAACCACCTGTGCAAGACTAGACAAATGCCGTATCGCATCATTGATCAGCTGAGCACTTATGGTCATCAAAGTTCAAATGTAATCCCCACCTCTTTCACCGTATTGACATATTTGACTAGTTGGATGTTTAGTCAGAGAGTGGACCAGCAAGGAGGGCATACATATGATAGCTCCTCCTTGACTCAGAGGTAGGGAAACTACTCTAATGAGCAAGAATGATGCCTTTTGACACAACTGTAATCTCTAGACAAGTGTTTTGTAGTTAGTTTATCTAAATTTTTTTTTTTTTTTTTGGATGGACAAGATGCCAACATACATGGCACTTAGGCGGCAAATGATTTTTGAAAGCTGGCACTCTGAGCGATGATTAAGGCCTAGTGTCCACAGCCTCTGCACAGACCATACAGAAAATTTATGGTTGTGCCTAACATTATCTTTCATCACTCCATTTGTCTACAACGACCAGGCCGCAACGCCCAGATTTTTTCTGACTTCTGCACCATCCGCAGTGCTTCAAGCATGCCAGACATTTTCTGTGTGGTATGGGTGGAAAGTTGACATCGATGACCGTCTCGCTGACACTGGATGATGATAACTCATGCAAACTCCCTCAGGAGGAGATGAAGTGGGATTTTTTTAAAACACATTTTTGCATTAAATGTAATTTTTGACTTCAGATTCAAATTCGGTGGTTGAAATTAAATTACCCCCGGATCTGAAGAACTTGTCAAATTCAAGCCAAATTTTGATAAGAAAATATTATGCCCTTCATTCTTGATCTAGACATAGGCTTTTCAACACTACACATTCAATCGATAAATTGTAAAAAGGAAAGAAAATACATGCATGTGGGCAGAAAAATATGGACAGTGTAGACACGGCTCAGCCATACTTTTCTGGACAAACTTTTTCTGTCCAGAAAAAAAAGTGGTCTGTGTGGAGGCTGTGGACACCGGGCATTTGATAGAAAAAATTCGGTTTTGTTAAAATAGAGGGCACTAAGGAGAAGCTGGCACTCAACCAGAGGGCACTCTCGTGAAAAGTACTGTATTATTATCAGGTATTATTATTTTATTCTAAATGATTGCTCTCAAGTTGCAGTATTGAAAACTGGTCATTTTAAGATGTGTGAGACATTTTTTATTTGTCTCATACTCTTAAAGTGATACCAAACCTCAGATGATTGACATCACATGATTTGGTAGATGGTGATAGAAGGATTGAATTAATATTTATAAAATTTTGAAAAAGTGTACCTGTACATTTTGAGGATTGAAAGATGTATGGCTCATTTTGCATGTCACACAAAACCCTTTTGTCTAGTCATTTTTTTTATTATTAATATCTGCTATTAGTGTGCCATTGATTGATTTTCTTTTTAATATCTCTCTTCGTATTTCATGCAAGTTTGATTACATGTACGCATGTATGTGGCTTTCCATCTATTTATATCACTAACTGTCCTTGAGACATTGTTTTTTATCAGTTTATGCTTTTTCCTCATGCTAGTGTTTCTTACTATACGTTTATGTACATTATAAACATATGTATAAATATCTGGCCCCGCAGAAAATTGCATTTGCAAATCGCAAAAATTGCATTTAAAACCCCCAAAAATAGCATGCAAAAAACAGCAAAATTGCGGGTAAAAATTGCAAAGAAATATAGCAGAAAATAAATTCAGAGGGTCACCTACACTTTAAAAAGAAAAAGAATAAGAAAAGAAAAGAAAAAGATTAATTAATCATTAATAAATATTTACACATGAAGAAAAAGAAAAAGGCTAAATTTTATTATTTGGTACAACTTAACTACACTGCCCCCCCCCCCCCGGTTTTTTTTTT
>JAOYNN010047228.1:0-10984 GCA_025770095.1 Goniobranchus kuniei | reverse complement strand
ACATATAGATCATTTTCACGTGACATTACTAAACTTCTAAAGGGTAACCTACAATATCGGTAAAGCTGTGCTTTAACAGCAGGTTGATTAGAAAAACTGCTTTATAATTTGTAGAGTACATTATTGTGTGTCTTGTAATTTACATGTTTATGTTGTCACTATATCTGCACATTCAAGACTGGAGACTCAAAAATTTAGTGAAAGAAATTCATTCCATTCAGTTCATAGAATGCTTCTCATGAAACATTGTCTCTATACAGAAAATTTAAAATCAGTATCATTGCTTTGTGAGATGACATTTCTGTTTCCAAATCCTTGAAATTTTTCTTACCTTCTACTGGCCAATCTTGTCAATTTGATCATCAAATTCTTGGATTCATCTGGGTCATTCTAGAGAGGTTGAATCCATGAGATGGTTGATGTTTCCATCAAAAGGGTGAATTTGAAAACAATGTCACCATCCATTATTAACAAAGTGGACAACTATAAGTATTCTGAGATTAATCATAAGGGCATATTTGTTGTTTTGTGGCTTTTTCTTTAATTAAATAAAATCATATCAATTGAGTTCAAGGTTCTTTATAACTACATAAAGCCCTATTGATTGAGTTCAAGGATCTTTATAACTAAATGAAGCACTATTAATTGAGTTTAAGGTTCTTTATAACAAAATAAATCCCTCTTGGTTGAGTTCAAGGTTCTTCATAATTAATCAAAGACCTATTAGTTGGGTGGAGTTGAAGTCCTTTATAATCAAATAAAGCCCTATTGAACTGACAATGTTAAATAAACAATTTGTAAGTTAAAGATTGTACTCACTTCAGAAGCTTTGATGGAAGCTAGTGTTTTCTTTATGCCATTTTTCTGAAAAATTCTTGCAGCACTGTGATATGATTAAAAACCAAGACTTCAGATACCACTCTTAAATTGATATGTCACTTAATAAATTACCCACCTTGTTTATTTTTCTCAAGTTTAAGATTCCAAGTGATTTAAACCACTCAATAAAGACAAAACAAATCATAAAAAAATTGCAATATATAGGGCTGGGACTCAGAGACAGCCATTAAAAAAAAATTTCATTTCAGAGGAACTCATCACATGAAAGATTAACACAAGAACAAACGATATATGTGAAATACAATAATTATGCCCCTTTTCAAAATATATTATAATTTACTTGACACTAGCATGGGTGTCAGTACCCAAAACCCTAACTGCCTGAAATCATTAATTAATCACCAACCACCTGAGTACACATACAATCTTTAATATTAACACCATAACACATTTACTCATACATACCGTCTCACATTTACTCACACAAACACAATCTCTAATACCATCATACACTTACTCATACATACACAATCTCTAATACCATCATACACTTACAAACACAAACACAATCTCTAATACCCTCACACATTTACTAATATAAACACAATCTCTAATACCATCACACACTTACTCATACATTCACAATCTCTGATACCATCACACATTTACTCATATAAACACTATCTCTAATACAATCACACACTTACAGATACATACCATCACACACTTGCTCATACATACCATCACACATTTACTCATACAAACAATTTCTCATACCATCACACACTACTCATACACAATCTTATATACTCTCATTCATATATACACAACTCTTATACTAATACCCTTACTCACTTATTCATACACACACAACCTCTTATGCTAACAACCTCACTCACTTACTCATATACAGTCTCTAATCTGTCATTGTAGTTTTCTGCATGGAAAATTTGATTCTGCAAGGATTTCAACCACGGCAAAAATTTTCCCACACAAATGGTAAACAATCTTTTATGAACACAAAACCATAAGAGTTGTTTATCCGACATACTCAATCTTAAAGTAGGTGTGGGTTAACAAACAAAACAAGCATAGCACAAGCAACCACTCAACAACTCAACAGAGCACAAATGATTGAAAGTTTAAGAGTGGTTAAAGAGAAATGACAGCTATTTTAAGTAGGAACTAATATGGTGATGGATGATATGGTTTACTAGAACACTAAAACAGCTAAAGAGTGACGAGCAACAAACATTAAGACACGCACAACATGCTCACTGGGGGTAAGTTTGTAATACCAAGACTAAACCATCCTTGTACGTACACAGAGAATAATATTTATTATAATTCTAATAATATACCTAACGTAATATTTAAAAGGCTCAGGCAATGGGACTAGAGAGAAGGGACGTAGCCCATTAAAGTAACATGTATCAAAGATGGGGTTCAAAGACCTAAAAGGGAACGATGTCAATTGGTTAACGTTAATGATAATAAAGGGACTAGGTTACTAAGGGGAAATACTTTAATATTATTTAACTCCCAATTAACAATCACCTACAAGAGCCTAATTCCAAACTTAACAATCCCTAATCAGTCATATGATACAACACAACCATATGCTCTAATTTACTAAACCACTTGTCTTTCAATCCTCAATGAGACAGAAGGAAAAACTAGCACTCACGACATCCAAGGAAATCACTTACACAGCAGTCAAACCACCAGGAAGAACATCATACACTCGCTAACTAGAGCCAGTCTCCAGTGCGGGACATACGCAAAATGGGGAAAAAGCCTCGCACCTTCTAAAGCTCTAGCTTTTATAGCCAGAATCTCTTACCAGTGTTCACAAGGATTCCTTAAAAAGACTGACTAAAGCTCGTTCACAGGAACCGGGTCAGACACCGTAAACACAACAGTCACTAGTCACCTATAGGCTTGAAAACTACAAGTTAAACTTGCTTTCATCGCACTCTAATATAATTGTATCAGGCAGTAGGCAGTAACCAAGATTACACATACATCTCTCTCTCTCTCTCTCTCTCTCTCTCTCTCTCTCTACTTCACGTTGTATTGTTTGTTCATTGCTGTCATCACCCGAAACCGCCGGAATGAAGCTCATCTACCGGAATCGGGTTCTGCAGAAATTTCCAAACGCCGGGGGATCCGAGTTCTGGCACAACTCTGAAACCCATGCTTGGTAGAAAAGTAGGCTTATCTCTTTTTCATACAATAAGCAGTAAGACATGCTAGGGCCCTTCAGTTTTCGTGTTGCGTAGTCTTTCATCCTCGGAAGTTCTGTCCACCCATTCCCATTTACATGGTTTTTTAAACTTCACAGTCATCAATCAGATCGAGAGAGAATGACTTCATTTCGTGCAGCCATTTTGAATGAAAGGAGATGGATAGAAACTTGAATTCAGAAGTCACTCTCTAAACGCTCCTGTTCCTCCTCACATTCTTAGTCCTATTGATTTCCATATTTCTTTTCTGCAGATTTTTTTCCACGTCCTCAGTTCAATCTTTCCGATGGGCTTTGCGAGGAGCGCAGCTACAACTTCCCCAGATTTCCGCAAAAACGAGGAAGAGTCCCAGCCCTGAATACAATAGTCAATGTGTTCAGAAGTCTTTTTTGATTAGCCCAAATAATGGTAGTCTTTTTTAGAATTATTAATAGGACACTTATGAGAGAGTGAAAAAGAGAAAGATAAAACATATATGTATAAACTTGTTGAGTAAAGAAGTGAAAGTGAGGAAATCAGTGATCATTGTCAAGACAGCAGGCAAAGAAATCTGTGCTAAAATATTGTATGAATCATTTAAATTGAACAATGCACTAAAAAAAAAAAAAGCTACAGCAATGAAGAAAGAAAATTTTTCCTTCAACACTTAAACAAATAATCAAAACCCTATTATATAAGTAGACAAACTGAATAGAAATTTCTACCTTATGTGGTTCTCTAATAAATCAGCTTGTTTATGCAGTCTCAATATCTCAGGAGCTTCTTTAGTAGCACTGAAATGTAAAATTAATGTTTCAATCCAATAATCTTATAGCAATCATAGATTGTTACCACAAAATTATGTAGCTCAACGTTTAAGTCATTTATGATTTCTAATCGTACATTACTGGCAGGTTTTTTGAATGTCTGACTTATCAATTAGTTGATTATGTACTCTTAACTGGAATAGAAGTTTCAAATCTTGTTTTCACCAACATGCCATGTCTATCGAAGTAAAGAAATGTGAAAACCTCATTACTCTCACACATTTCAAACTTCCAACGAAAAGCTGTCTATGCATTACAAAGGCTATTTAATGTCATGAGAGTTGATTGAAGACTTGCTGATAGGTTATTACATGTCAACAGATAGACAGTGGCCAGAAAATATGCTAAGCATGGTCATTCCAGAAATACATACCAGTCGAAAGACATTGTCTACCACCATGTCACACATATTATGTCAAGAAATAAGATCCATAACATCTATATGAGCAATTTCATACAAAGAAGACTGAGTATATATCTTTGAATCCGAGTAAATCAGGAGAAATTTCTTGATAGCAGTGCTTCACACAATTTTCCTAACTCATTTTGTTAACTTAGAAATGGCAAGATGATGATTAAATTAAGCAAATACTGACACATCATTTCCAGTTTAATAAAATATTAGCTTAAACATTGAGAATGTCAGAAAAATGGAAAATTGAGATGTCTTGCCTATTTTGCTGCCTTAATGTGGACTTATATCTTGCTTTACTCACCTTTCAGGTCATATGTATGTAATAGTCTTATACTGTATGTTGCAAACGATTTGTACTTGCTAATAAGACCAGTAAGCATGATGACTCACTTAATAATGCTAAAAGTTTTTCCTCCAAGAAACTATACTCCTTATTTTGAAAACTCTGCATACTATAAACATAAGTGTTCAAATGTTTGTCTTAATCTAGCACTGTGAAATGGTAATTCCTCAAAAATAATTTATCCAGGGAGTAAATAAACAGGCGTCACTAATATGGTGCACAGAATGATATCAGAAGCCATAGGCTGAGTAGGATAGGACCCACTAGATAAAAAAAATATTCTTTGAATAGTTCATGAATCAAAACTAAATTTTACAAGGCAGTGACTCTCATGCCTGATGATTGCTTGAAAATCCAATATTTTGCAGACTATTTACAACTCAACACAACTGTATTCTACCACTTGCCATTCCTTCTCTTCAAACTTCTCAAATCTTTAAACATTAAAACTGGTCAGCACAATGATTACAATTTCAAATATTCAGAGGCAGTAGTATATTTCTAAACGTAGACCATTTATCTAAGGTCAAATTGAGAATAAAGAGAATTTATTCTAGCTTTTGCAAAAGCAGGACAGGGATAAAAGGTGTAATGAAAACAGGTCCTAAATTACACTTAGAGTGAAACTTGTCAAAATTCTCTCTAATATTTTCAGATGACAACCAGTACTTACCTTTTACCTCTAACTGGAAGACACTCCACAATTTTGATTGCCATATCTAGCTGGTCACCTCTAGAATAACATCAACAAAAATGTCTTTAATGTCTCTAATTTGTGTAAAGCTTGTTGTTAATTTTATTCTTCCATCAATGCATCACAAATTGATTGTATATAATATATTTTCTGTAATAATAAGAATAATTCAATCTTAATGACAGTGTATATTACAGGAAGAAAGGTTGTATAAATACAGATGTTAAAAGTCTTTAGCCACAAACATGTGTGAAGAGGACAAAATTTCTTCTTCTCCTGTCCTTTTCTATACTACCATGCATTAATGATAAATTTTTAACAGTGATAAAAGATTTTAAAATTACTTGCAAGTTTTCAAATCTACATTATGTAACATTTCTATATCAATCCTAAATTTAAAGTTTAAAAAAAATTAAAATACGGGTTTGTATGCAGCCTGTCATTATTCTCCTCAGAATGACATAGTAACAATATATGTAACAAGCAGTGGCTGTCTTTTATTCTTGTGACTGTTTTGAATCCTGGAACAGGTTCTCATCTAAGAAAATAAACAGCACAAGAAATTCTAATCTTTGATGAATAAATCCAAACCTTTCACAGTTATAAAGAGCATCTAGAACCAATGACATCAATTCCTCATCGGTGCGGACAACAGGATATGCAACCTGTAACACAAAGAATATATTTTCATGGCCTTTTCTTGTGATGATAAATTTACTATATGATAAATGAAAAAATGACATCATTCATCAAAATAGCTACAAAAGAGAGCAACTGTGGACTGAGTTATTACTTCTTATTGTTATCATCATCATCATCACCATCATCACCATATATTATGGTCTCTTTTAAGAAAAGTAACAAATATGTTTTAATCATATCTACATATTTCGGACGATGAACAAACCAACATTACATTTGCACTTGATGCCTGGAAGACCTTCAAAACCAAGGACAAATCATCTTTTGACTTTGTTAGGATGTAATCTCTCAGCAGACGATCATATGCGCCTTCATCTTTCTGCTCACATCGTGTCAGGAATGGAACAGCCCAGCGACGTAGATTCTTCACATACATTTCCTCAGAAGACTATGGGATATGAAAAATCCAAATCCATCTCAACCTAAAAGTCAAACTGTCATGTATTCTTAAGATCTACTTACACAACTTGATTTGTAAATACATAAAATATTACATTTATCTGTTCTGAAATTGCCACTCTGAAATATATAATGAGTAGTAATTGCTGTGCAATTCTTTCAACAATGCCACTTTCTTCATTTATAACAGAAATAACTTTTTTGTTTGATTATTGTTTTTTTTTTGGTCTTTTTGTTTTTGTTTTTTATGGTTTTTTAAAACAATTTATCGAATATTTTCCATTTACAAAACATAATATAAATGAAATAGATTGAATTTTAAAATACTTTTGGAACAAAATTTAAAACAGCCTAAATAATATATCTCACATTACATGTGGAGCAAAAGTATATTAACATAAAAGCGACCATATGGCTGATGTCGTGTGAAATGTGATTTTAATTCATTCCATAACATCAGGGATGTTGTTCCATAATCTTAAAACATTTTCAGGGAGAAAAGAGTGCAGCTGTATGTTACTCGTTGACTTAGAGCTGTTAAAGTTGCTTACACATGATCTTATTTCTGTGTCTGACTTTTATTGAACATTTGCTTTGATTCAACAACTTTAAAAACTCTTAACTTTTCATAAGCTTGCGCACACACTCATATTTTGACAGAAAGTTACAGATCATTTACTGTTCATAAGATGCACTCATTAAGCTTGATTGTAAGCCTGAGATTTTTTATCAAGTAAAGGAAAAACAATTCTTTTCTTTATTGTTTTCATCTTGCCTTCGTATAATACAATACAAATAATAAAACTTTTGAGAACATTATTCATTACAGAAAATTAAACCAACTGTATACACTACTTGATTTAATAAAGTATACAGGCAGAAATTTAAATTACTGTTTGCTGTCCTTCAGACAATCAGTCCAGTCTTTATTGCAATGTTGGGTAAGATACAAACTGGTTAGAATCACAAACCATCCAATACTTTTTAGTCTTTAAAAGGCGGTTCAGTAACTTGAATTACCTGAGCCATAATAAGCTCGAATCTGTCATAATCAGCCATTTCTTGTAATGCCGACAAAGTGAGAGTATCATCAACACCACATTCATAAACCATCATCTCCATGGTTACCAATTCATCTAGAAGATCTGAGAGAGTCTGGAAGAATATAATTGAATATATTGAAAGAGATGACGGTTAAATATTTTTGTATATGTTAAACAGAACATAGCACTGAGATCAATTAAAAATGACAGGCATATCCTCTGCATCATTTTCTACATGTACAAGTCCATTGTGCGCAGAGTCTGTGGAGAATATCTTCCATATTTAAATCAGTCACAAAATGATGCAGTACATTAGTCCATAATTACCCACCTAAAATGGATTTCACAGCATCAAAAACGATTATTTGGTGCCAAAAAGTGAAATTTGGATAATTTGGAGATAGAACCATTTAAAGAATGACATCATTGAAATAACTATGAACCTCAGGTTGAACTTTATCCATCACATGTTGTTTAATGTATTTTTTCACTTATTCTTACTTGACTTATATACAAGATTTCTCTGGTTGGATGAAGGTGCATAAATGTGAGGCAGTAAGCACGAAATTCTTCTCGGATATCGATAAAAATGGGTTTTTGGGTCATGTCAAAAACTGAGCTGGAGCCATAGCCATCATCTACAGTTCTTTCAACATCATTTACTGTTATTTCAGACTAACGTTGCTCTCTTTATATTTCGAAATAAATATTAATATTAACAATGCATATACAGCCACCTTTTTCTGAATAAATGATATCATTTAACAGTGAAATTGTCAGCATGTTTGAACTTCTTTAGATGAGGCATCATAATTTTCAATGTGTCGTACATCAGCAGAAAGGTATTTTTAAACAATTTTATTTCCTCAATAATATACATGAATAATTTTCAATGTGTCGTACATTAGCTGAAAGGTATTTTTAAACAATTTTATTTTCTTACTAGTGTACATGAATAATTTTCAATGTGTGTTGTACACCAGCAGAAAGGAATTTTTAAACAATTTTATTTCCTTAATAGTATACATAAATATAATGTTTTCAATCAAAGGACATTCAGGGATGAGAAAGACTATCGTGACAGAGACCCCATATTTTATTAAATTTCCTTCATTTATTGTGGAAAATGACAATTACATTAATTTTTTAAAAATCTTTAAAGCATTTCACGTTTATACATTCTGTCAAAATGATTGAGTATCCGTCATAAAGCAGGTGCTAAGCAAACATAACCACGGATGAAGATATTACAAGCCACCTCAACAAAGCACAAATCTGAGGACCTCTGCAAGGCTCAGTAAGCGATAACTTGCTTTAAAGGAAGTCCTTAATATCAAATTGCCTTTGCAACAGCCTCAGATTTTCAAATTTAAATGAAGACGCAGAGGATGAATTAGGTGGTGAAGGATCATTTGTTGTCAATTCAAAGCTCACTGTAATCTTACTAGCTCCCTAGTCTGATAATATCTATTCTATCACCTGTTAAGAAGTTTTATCACTGTCATTCAATGATGTTCTCCTTGTCATATTGAGTTCCCTATCTTTGAATTCAGCTACAAAATGGTCCAGAAATGATATTCATTTGTTTTGGGCAGTTTACATGGAATAAAAATGACTCCTGATAGTTATTGGCATAGTTTTTTTCTACATTTGCTTTTGTGTTTGACCACTTAAGATTGTCATTGAAAGTAACATTATGAAATATAACGTATGATGGAAACTTTGGCATAAACTGAACAAGGCACAATAGGGGTCAAAGAAGATTTGTCTTTATAGCCATGCATCAGTTTCTTTTTGTTTTCATATTTTTAAAAGAAGTTGGGACTGATATAATTCAGGCGCTGATGAAACATGTCTGTTTGACATGGCAAAAATTTACGTAATAAAAAATGGGCATATATTTCAATTGAAAAAAAAAAAGAAAGGGATAATCCATCACTGGGGTTTACTTTTAGGAAGGGCATCATGGCATTAAAAATACTTACTTACTTACATATCCTATATCTTGTCATGTGACACATAAGGCCGACACTTGGGAATGCCATTGATCTGTCTGCAGCCATCCTTGTGAACCCACCCCAGGACCATCCCTGCCCCTTCATCCCTCTTTCAACCGTTCATCTTCATATTTCCAAAGGATGACCTTGTCTTCGTTTTCCTTTAGGAGTCCATCTTAAGACAATTTTGGGGAGTGCTGTTGCTTGCATTCTGCAGACATGTCCTAGCCACTTTCATCTGCGGCGTCTGATGGTCATTGTAAGCGGCTCCATATTTGTTTTGGTGAGAAGATCTTAAGTGGATATCAGATTGGGCCAATAGATTTGCAAAATGCTTCCTAAGCATTTGTTTTGAATACTTTAAGCTTTTGGGAGATACCATCTGTCAGTCTTCCAGATTCAGCTCCATATAGGAGGAGTGATAGAACGTTGGATTTGAAAATGTTTAGCTTTGTCTTGGACTTCCAGAGATTGTTCAGGGTGACAAATGCCTTTTTTGCCTTTATTAATCATTCATGTATTTCTGTTTCCATATTTCCATCTTGGGTGATTTTGGTACCCAGATATGTGACGTTTCTCAATCTTCTATGTCTGAACCTTCAATAGAAAGGGTCTCTCTTTGGTTGTTGCTCATTCTCATGGTTTTGGTTTTGGCTGTATTTATTTTCAGGCCAAAAAAATACTACTAGCCAAAAACATTATACAAGTCTAAAATGGTTAACAGTTCTGGCAACCTAAAATTTTGGGTATGTTTAAAGAAGAAGAAAAAGAAGAAGGAGGAGGAGAAGGTGGAGGAGAAGGAGAAGGAGGAGGAGAAGGAGAAGAGGAGGAAGAAGAGAAGTTTTTAACTCATATTTTCTCTACTAAACAGGACGACCCTGTTGAGACAGCAAAAGGCTCTGAGCTATCATAACAGCATGAAAAATGCAGACCTGCCAACCTGCCAAAACTTAAAATTGGGGCAATCAGAACAAAAAAACAGGGTTTTAAAACAAAATCGGGGCGAAGCCCATGTCAGGTTAATGGACAGAAACATGAAAAACATAAGTAAAAATATACATTCGAGGACAAATATATTGACAATGCTTATATTGACATCACGCTTATATCGACATGACAGCAAAGTCCCGTTTTTTGTTGTTTTTTTTGTTTTGCTATACAACATTAATAAATAAAGATCACATATATCAACATAAATTTTACCTGTAGACGCTTATATCGACTTAGCGATCAATCAATTTTGAAAATAATGGACCTAAACTTGGCCAACGATGTACCATTTTGAGGAAAAATAATAGTCTCCTGCATCCCGTGAATAAGACCAATGAGAGCCAATGAAGAGACAATATTATTATTGACCATTCATATCCTGAGAATAAGGCTAGTGCAAGCCAATAAGCATTCATGATGTTTAAAAACCAAGCATGTGTTTGCACCAGTGTACAATCGTTTTGTAATTGTAATACGTTGGAGAGAGAGAGAGAGAGAGAGAGAGAGAG
>JAOYNN010047117.1:0-12427 GCA_025770095.1 Goniobranchus kuniei | reverse complement strand
TTTTATTTCTCTCTCTCTCTCTCTCTCTCTCTCTCTCTCTCTCTCTCTCTCTCTCTTTCTCTCTCTCCCTTTTTTTCTGCGCAACCAATACAAAATAAAAGGGAGACAATCGAATGTCATGTCTCTTATGAGGTAATTTTCTAAAAAGGTCTATCGCTTCCTTGTTCTCCGAGCCGAAGGCATCGGCAGTCTCTCTTATGTTTGCAGATAGTTTACGACAGCTCCCTCTGTATTGGGATTTGGATTATTTTATATCATGTGGGTTAACGTCACTTTTCAAACATCGAAAGTTATATCAGTGACGGTGCTATTTTGACCTTGCCTATGTGCTGCCACATATGAGCCATAAAGTAAAGCACAACTCGAATGACATACCTAGTCACAGTATGCTGACACCTGCCGACCATTCTTAAAACTGTTCTCATATTGCTGAGCGCCATGCGAGACAGTTACTAACTCGCCAACTTTCAAGTCTTAGGTATGACTCGGCCGGGGATTGAACCTGCGACTTCCCGATCACGAGGCATAAATCTCTACCACTTGGCCACCGATCCGGTGCGAGCTGTGGATCTCAGATGGCGTTAAGTCCTCTCTGGTTCCAAGTCTTGTGTTGTTAGCTAGACGGGCCAGGGCTCTGTCGAGGACAGTTAGAAGTCAATCTTGTTGGTGGCCTTCCTCTTGGTCTTTTAGTTTAGTTCGTAAAATAGATGGTCATCGTCTTTTTGGAGGGTACTATTTCTGTGCCTCTTCGTAGGAAGTGTCAGAAAAATTGCTACCGACTTTGTACAATAACATTGTTTACGACAGTGAATGTATGGATGGCAAAAAGAAGCGGGCGGTGTCTTATCTCTAAAATTCCCTTGGAGAAGACCGGATGACAATAGAGGAAATGGAGGCATCAAAGACAACTAGACAAGACAAAAAGCATCTATCCAATGGGGTCTTTCAAAGATTAATAGGACAACTAGGGATTGAAACATAAGGGGCTGTGGGGCATGCTGTATGACGTAGAACAGACCACAGTCAGAGTCTATCTTCTGTCAGTCTTGAAACCAAAGTTACACGGTGTTATTTAAACTGTGTGTGTCGATGTGGGTGTTAATGTGTGTGTGTGTGTGTGTGTGCGCGTGTGCTGGGGGGATAGGGTTGTGTGTTATTGTTGTTGTTTTGTTATCTGGGTCAGTCTTCGTTCAAATAATTTCTGTGGCAGTTGAAGTGTAATTCATGGATAAAACTTTGAACAAATATCAGCAAGTAGTAAAGACAAAGCTTTAAAAAGCTTTTAAAATATAAGGCCTTAATTAATATTATTTTTATCACAAGAGGCAGGCCTGAAAGACGACAAAATTGTGTTGGTGATTGGCTGCCTTTGTTGGAATTATGTCAACGAACAGTCCGTTTGCTTTTTAATCTAGACTGAGCCAAGTAGAACTTCTCTTGGGCATCAAGGAGATTCGACTTTTCTCCAGTACAACCACAAACTATCACTGAGCAAGCTTGCAAAAACTAAACAACAACAAAACAACAACAAAACAACGACATTATTTATAAGATAGATATGATGGCATAATTCAAGGGTTCGTCTACAGAAAGCTGCAGATGGTAATAATATTCTCATCGTTATGTCCAAAATAGGTCAAATAAACAAGGAAATAAATCACCCATTGGTCGGCTTTATCTGCCCAGAGCATTGTATAGTTGATGAAAACCTCGCCCTAGCGATTCTTCATCAACAAGTGAATTTGATCCTTGACGCTTAATCAATAGGCTAGCACCGGACTGTGTCTGTGAATGATTCCTACCAGTAAATAACACAACCAAAATTTAATATCCACCGCAATTGTACAAGTCAGAATGATGGCAGATGTCTAAAGGTCGGCAGTGAATCGTGAAAAACCAATTTTGTAATAACAAGTGCTCATTTCCTCTAGTGTGTAAGGTACACTGTTTATTATGATTGTGTTTAAGAGCAGTGCTGCCTGTATGCCGTGCTTTTCTAAGAGAAATATTAATTGGAAGAACCGAATGACATTATATATTGAGCATGCCGATTACTTAATATCGCGCTGCTTCACCTTAAATCCTGCTCGCAACCTGCCGGTCGTTAAATTTGTCGAAAGCCAGAAACCGCGAATAGATACAATCTACACGTGCTTATTTTTATAGACTTCAGATAACATTGTTTGTTTGTTGTTGTTTTTTTTTATCAAAGCAAGCAATCTTGAGATTATGATTATACATTATCATTCATAATTATCGCCATCTTATAATCTGATGACAGGACCAAAATGGAATAATTCTACCTACTTATTATATAATATTTCTTTCTAAAAATGGGCTTGTACATTGTACTTAACATGTTAAGTTTGCGTGAAGGGATACTATTCCAATTTTTTTTCATGTAAGTGTTTGATTTGAAAGTAACTCATATACATGTACCAACAAGCGGCACTTCTCTTGTTCTGTTAAAAATAACCCCTCCCCCACCTTTAAAACAATCTACCATATAAATAATAAAGACCTGATCCACACACAAACCTACATACAAACAAACAAACTCAAATCAGAGACAACACACGCTGTCCAATCTATGAGTGCTCTTATTACTGTGTATCATTAGAAAACTATCTAAATGCATGCGCATTTTTAAAGTGGAAAGATCATCCTCATCATCATCTACATCATGTGCCAAAAAAGCTGGCTCGCTGATCGTGCCCTTGCATCCTTATGATCGCTTGTCGAGGCCATCTCCGTTTGAGAGCGTCAATTGAAACCAGGCAGCCAAGCCATCCAGGCGCTTGCCTTCTCTTTCCATTTTGTAACCAGTTTCACCATGCTGTTCATACCTCTTCTGCCCATGATTAGTGGTAGCATAGCTCGGTAAGAGTCGAGTCAAACAACGTCCATGATGTTGTGCATAAAGATGGCTGAGCTGGTGGAATCGTGTCCCACTGGTTTGGTCTTACAGATAATAAAACAGGTCCTAAGAGTCGTATCCTTCACTCAACTCATGCATGAATGAGGACCTGGATGAGCGTTAACACGAAACATGGGTTCGCTCCTAAAGGACTTTATCGTTCTAGTTCTGAGTGTTCTGTGTCACTGTCTTTAGAAAAGGAAAAATCTTACTGAGAAGGGCTCTGAACATACTTGCGTCGTGATTAGGAGCGATCTGTAAATGTCATCTCTATTTTTAACTTACAGATTACATGGCTGTAGTCCTCAGCGTGTCATATTCATGTAGATTAACCATAATAATGGAAGATAAGCTGACGATAATACCATTTTAGAGGAAGAAGAATGACAATGTCTGAAAACATGCTGCCTTTTTTTCCATTTCTTACCATAAACCCAGAAAGTCTTGGGTTTAGTGGGAGGGTTTGGGATATAAAGCGTATGACTTTCTTTTCTTTTCTTAAAAAACTCCAATCAATTCACACTCAAATTAAGCTTCAGGAATTGAAACGTTCTTTCAACAGCACTTAGTGGTGGAAATTCTATATGAGGGTCCTATCCTGAACCAGGAACGTCTTCGCTACTATAGTTTTATCGGACAAGAAGTATCAGAGGGGATGTTGTATCCCATAAGGAGCATTACCTTTTTAACAATACTTCTGGAAGCGTCCTTGAAATGTGCAAATTCCCGCCTTAGATGGTTTGATCTGGTGGTCCTCAGCAATTCCCTGATTATATTGTGGTTGCCCAATTCTTAGGAATCCCATCAGTTTAGCGTTTCTTTTAAAACGTCATGTGTCGTTTTGTGCTTATATACATAATTGGTGTACGTGACGTGTAGGCAACAATCGTTTTCTAATAATAACATTGATCAAATTTTGTAATTCGAAAGTCGAAAATAGGGAACTCTCTAAAAGGTGTAAGGCATCAAGTGTTATATGTCTTTGATTAAATTCTGAGCTTTTTTAATGAGCATTTTTTTTATTGTATAGCGCTAAATCCACTAACTTTGATCAAAGCGCTATACAAGTATTCCCCGACAGGCCTTTTTCAACCGAATACTTCCCAAATCCATGTGGAGTATACAGAGATGCAGCCATTTTACAGGCACACTTTTTCTAGCATACTGACAAGATCCTGCTCGTTCTATGGTAGAGTGCTCAACATCACCTGAGTGGGGTGAGGAAATATTTATAAATAACCTTTCCAAGGACTAAACAGCGCACGGTGCGCCCCGGTTTCGACCGCAGAACCTCGCCGTCACATGTCCAAGGCCTTGTGCCCACAACCACGCTGTCACAAACACACTGAAGTTTTTTCTTTGGCTTTGATCCTATCTAAACTCTAAATTATGGTAAGGATAGTTTTCTGTATTATACCATGGGTGGCCCGCTAGCTCAGTTGGTAGAGAGGCTGACTGACATGCGAGGTGGTTCGAATTGGAACCCAGCAGGGCAGTGGATTTTTCTCGGGGCCCCCTGTTCACCCAGCAGTATAAATGGGTAGCTAGGTCTTTCTAGACTTGGCGGAAGTAAGTCGGCATGGAAAGCAATGGCAAACTATCACATTATGCCATATGCCAAGTATAATTAGGGCTCTACCGCTAATTCCCCTACCCTCAGTCATGGGTTCGGGACTTACTTTACTTTACTTTACTTACACTGGTTTAGTGAGCACATTAGGGTAGCTCAAAATCCTAAAATATTGACATTAGCGACTGGAACGATGCTGATGAAATGTGTCCTCTCTAAGTTCTTGTACTGTATACCATTGAGATAATGGAATATTGAAGTTGAAGTTGAAGTGAAATAATAGAAGATAGGTGAAGATGATGTCCATAAAAGGAAATTGTTCCATTTTGCCATGTGTGCCATATTAAATTGATTTATGAATTCTTATGATACACTTGATAGGCCTACATATCTATAATAATCTCATTGAAGACTGCTTTCTTCTATGAAACCTGTTCTCCACCAAACTAGCAAAATTATTCTCAATGCTCCATGTTCAAAGGAAATATATTGTGGGTTTATATAATCAGTATTATATCCCAAAGTTGGTTGATTTTCTACCGCGACCATAAGCTTACTTCAGGAAAACTTGCAGCACAAAAAGCTTCTTTTTTTGTGTGTGTCATTGTGCTCATGACCACCACATTTGCAGACATGTTTTTGAAATGTTTCCAAGAGTGCCCAGACAGTTTTGGAGTTACATTTCACTTTCTTTTTTTTTTTTATTGCTGTACTGGAAATTAATTCCATTGCTTACGCACTTGATTGTTCCTTTTTTTTCCCACCTTTCAGTAGTGTCAATCAGGCTAAGGGTAGGCTACCAGAGATATAATTTTGCCAGATAGGTCTTAATGTTTGTAGGGCCTGGCTAAAATTTTCTTCGTCTTCGCCTTCTCCACCCCCAGTGGAGCATAGGCCATTTGTGAATGAACGTGAACCCTCTCTGTCTTGAGCCATTATCGCGAGTGAGCTCTTAAGTCTTTTCAACTGTCTTCATCTTTGTCTCCACTCCTCTCCTCCATGATGCCTTGGATCCTCCTCTAGTTCTTTTTCCCCTGGGGATTCCGTCTCAGACTTTTTCTAATATTCTGACTGCATCTTTTCTTAATGTGTGTCCAAGCCATCATCATTTTCTTCTAAGTTCTTTAACTTTAATCCCCAGTTGTCTTTCTACCAATATTGATACATACTCAATACGGCAACCTTTTGCTCATAAGACAGTGCAGGCTATGTCTGTCTTTAGTACCACATTATAATTATTCTCTTTGGTGCTTTCTTGTGTTAAGATCTTTCAAATTTGTGTGACAGTATGATAACTTGTAAAAGTATACTTTTTCATCTTGTCAGTTGTCACCCTTCCCATCATGCATTGTGGTCTCAAAGAAGAGTGCTACTGACTGCTTTTTTGCTTTTTAAAAAAAAATTTGTTAAGGGTTGGAGAAAGCCATAAACATCTATAAAGTAAGTCTCAAAAATAATTCTATGCTGAGATAACAATATAGTGCTGGTTAGCCTGAGCAGACTAGAAGGATAATACAGTCAGATGGAGGGGGTAAGTGAGTGAGAGAATTTTCTAGTGTGTGTTTTTGCTGATGTTTTTGAACATAACTTAACCCTGTCAGACCAAATTCCCGATATAGGCGGATTCCCGATTGACTGGGAATTCACATGGGCAGTGAAAGAATGACAGTATCATCTAAAAACAGTGAACCAATCAGCCTTTTACTTTTAGTGCAGCCCATGTCTCTTACAAATGTCTGCCCCCATGAACAATTTATTAGTCAGTATGCTCTGTCCATTTCATGCCATACATATATGCGTTTTAGCAATTTTTGCTCAGGAGGCCAGGTTATAGGGACATATTTGGGCAGGGAATCAGGTCTGACTGGGTTAAGTTGCAGAAATAAATGGGCATTTTGTTTTGTTTTTTATATTTTCTGTTGCCTTATTTCAATTGACTGTATCAGGGAACATCTCCTCTCCTAATTGAATGAATCAAAAGAAAGATATACATATTTTTATAAGGTGACATCAATGTAACAATCAAATATGTCAAGTCTGCCGTCGAACTGGAACTCCACATTTCTTTCCATTTGTTCCTCTAGCATGGATGAGTGCACCTTGCATTAGCTTCATAAAGCATGTTGTGCTCTAATAGATCTTTGTTCATGCATGGTCTCAATCTTCTGCAACCCAGCTATACCTGGGCTTTATCAGTGTTGCCTCGCTTAGCATATTTGAAGCTTTGTTGCTATATAGCAAAGCAGAACACTCAGCCTTTTGTTTGTCTGTTAATTGTGAAGTGAAAGGTCGTGTGGGTAAGAGTTATAATAATAACGTACATTTTTATAGCTCTTTCTATGAACAAACATCTCAAAGGATCGGGAAAGAACAAGTCCCACGGTTATTCTCTTCTGATGAATAAAATACACAAATGTTATTATTTATTGAAGTGTCTTTATCATTATGAAAACTTTGAATAAATATATATAAAACGTGCAGGTTTGCTCAATAAACAGGTATCGTAAAACATTATTGATGTCCTTCAGGAACTGGGTACATGAAATCAAACGTCAATAAGGCCGGACTGGTACAAGAAGCTGTGCAAGAATTTATAAACCATTCTAGTGATAAGTAGTACGTATATTGAAAAAAAGAGTGACTTCCTCCTTCCCGCCCCCCTTACCACCTCCCTCACCTCTCCCGGGGGTGTGAATATCTGGTTCCTCATCTGAGAGGATGTAGAGTAGGACCGTTGCCAGTTTTGCGCGTGCATTCTGCTAGAGGCAGCCTATCATCTTACTTTTACCATAGGCACTGAGATGACATTGTAGTTGAAAAGAGCCCTAAAACACCAAATAAACAAACAAAATAGTGCCCATTTATTTCTGCACCGTGCATCCTTTATAGGTTTATTTGTATAAGGTGGCCCGAGTTCGACCCCCAGCCGGGCAGTGGTTTTTTCGGGGCCCCCTGTTCACCCAGCAGTATAAATGTATAATTCTAGACGGCGGAAGTAAAGTTGGCGTGGAAAGCAATGGCAAACTACCACATTATGCCGTATGCCTAGCATAATTAGGGCTCTACCCCTAATTCCCCTACACTCAGTCATGGGTACGGGACTAACATTACTTACTTTCCTTTTTTTTTTTAGTATATGATGTTTCCACAGTACATCTTTGTGTGAATGACTTAAACTTCAAAAAAGACTTAACTGGAGCCAAATGTTCATGATCATAAATTATATATATCATAAATCATATATATATATATATCACCGCTGAATCTTATTCTTATTGCCATGTTACTATTTCATATCAAATGTGATCGTTCTCTGACATTCAATTTCACACTTTGATTATTAATGATTTTGATTTGTATTATTAACATAATAATAAGCAAAACATGACTTGTTGACTCACAAAGATGGTTTCCCTTGTTCTTCATTTATGGCAATCAGAGCCTTTCACTGTTGCTTAGCTTGACTGCTTCTGTTTCGTGTCCCGTTCCCCTTGTAGCTCCTTCCAAACCTCCCAATGCATCTAGAATAGTACACACGTACAAGTTGATTAAGGATTGAGTGAGAGCTGTTTCTCTGTTTTCTCAGGCTCTCTTGTATTCTCAAAAAGGGCAGGGTTGGGGATTTTACTGGGAGAGGGAATAGGGCATAATTCCCCCAGTTTTGAGCATTGCATTACTTAAAATTGATAATGGTGTGACTTGATATCTAGATGAACCAAGTCACTTTGTATATGAATCGAAAATCCTTTTGATCCGAATCAGCTCCTAGGGCCGGAGCCTATCCTGGTTTCTATAGCATGAAGTGGGCAGTGAGAGAGACAGATTTTATCCATCAATCTCAGAATTGGATGCTAGTCTATTGCAATGTACTTTTCCAGCCCAAACTGTACCCAGCCCATTTTCACTTGGGTTGAGTGAAGTAACAGGGGTAAATTTTCTTGCTACAGGAAAAAAATGGCATACCGGTATATATGTTATTTGTCTGTAGTGAGAATCAAACCAGCTACCTCTCGCTCCACTTGCCAATACTCTACCACAGTCCACTGAGCTACAGCGTCCCCTTGTATAAAAGGGCAATAGAAAATCCTTGGTGGTTCACGCAGAGCAGATTTTACTTTAACAGCTTGACAACCATTATTAATGAGATTTTGTTGGGTGTTTTTTTTTTTAGAAATGATTACTATTAGTCTTTAAATTAATCTTCCTTTTAGTTATCTTTTACGTAAATGCATTGTGCTTATCATTCAGCTTAATTTTATTTTCCCCTTTGACTATGGCAACTTCTGCTATTTTTATTGTTGCTGTGGGGTCAGGGTGTTGGAGTAACTGCATGGTTTCGCATTCAAGGCTGAGCCATGCCATGGCGCTGTGTAGTCCACGGGAAAGGCTATTTACCTACATTTTGTCATCCCACTCAGGTGTTAAGTACCTGACCATAGACAGAGGAGGATCTTGTCAGTATGCTAGTGCAAGTGCGCCTGTAAAATGGCTGTATCTCTGTATACTTCGTATGGAGTTGAGAAGATACATGTATTTGGTACAAAAGGCCTGTCTGGGAACATTTGTAAAGTGCTTTGATCACATTTAATGGATTTAGCATTATTATATAAAAAAAAAAAAAGTAAAAGCTCTGTTCTATGTTCTACTTTTTACTAGCCCATTGTCTTACTTTTTTCCATCAGCCTTGGTTAGGCTTCTTTCTCTTTTTTCAAAATATCCCATCTTTGGGGTTACCACAGAAATCCACCATTTAACAGGCTCCATAAAAGCATGGTACGGTATAGAAAGGGTTTTACACCAGACTTACTTCCAGGCAGAATCAAGCCTTGGACTTGAAGAGATGTGAAAGACGATATGCTTTTTCCATGGGCACTGAGATGAGCTTTGTAGTCAATTTCGTAGTAGTAGGAATTGAGGTTGCCTAAGCCGCGGCTTTTAAGCCTTCTCTCCTACAATTTCCATCTGGTTGCAAACAGAGACCAATAGCGTTCCCAAGTGGCTGCCTTATGTGTCATGTGACAAAACAGAGGATAATAGGAAAAGAAGAAGAAATGTTCTTTTAGATGTGCAACTTGCACTTGGCAGCTCTGAGTATTGTGCATCTCTGATAGGACTTGGCTCTTCAATCCTACCTACCACAGGTTTATGGAGAAGAAGAAAATCTTAAAATCAACACATTTTTGAGAAGTCAGCATGGCACTGACCCAAAATTGGCCATGGGCCTTTTACTACTTTCAGTGAGTATCTTATCCCTAGGCCACACCACTCTTCTAATGGTACACCTTCACATTATAATGTTATTTGAATTCATATTCTACCACAGGCCTACTCATCACCAAAATATTAATTTAATACATTCATTCATTCATACACTTTACAGGTAGCACATCTACAACTATGAATAAACTAGGATGGATCCCCCTCGAACAATAAAGGGCTAGAATTAAGTCTACAACACACTTCAAAGGCATAAATAACCTAATCGACATACCAATCAATATGTACCACATCAACAATCATAACATTAATACAAGACAAAACAAAGGGCATAGCTATAAAGTACGGTACCACATTCAAATCTAGATTGCCACCTAAATTCTTTCTTCCCCAGCTCATTTCGACTGTGGAATAGAATGCCTGATTCTAACAGATGCTGCAGAGACGTGGACCCTTTCAAACAGTCCCTCTGCCAGATTACCCGGAAGTCAAGCTACTAGACATCATAGGCTTGAACTCACCTTTTTTTTTTTCCATGCGCTCCGACGGTTATACTCAGTTTTACTGAGTCAGTCGGATTATTTGAAGAAGTAAAAGAGGATGATCCATTTATCACGCAACCCATAGGACATAGGGATAATCCCATAACTACATTAAATCCTTACAGAAGTAAATGTTGAAGATGCGCCATATTTCAGCATCGAGGCGATAATCTAACATGATGAGAGTTTGATATGCATTGAAGCCCATTGGATGGGCTACAGAGGCCCCATGGGTTGTGGTTTTCATGGATCACCTTGTGGGTCTATAATGCAATTTTGTTTGAGGTGATCTTGAATCTGGTCATATGTAAACATTACCAAACATATTTATACACTCAATCATACAATTTTACATACATGTATTATATAACATATAGAGAGATAGTTAGGCAGATAGATTGATAGACAGACGGATAAGACAAAGACAAAAGAACTTGGACAAATGAAAAACAGGATGATCAATACTGCTACATACACAAAATACATCATGTATATTGCATAAAGATAATGTACAATGTAATATTATTTTGAGGAATGAATACTTTTCAGTGATTTTTAATTTGATATCAAATCAAAATCAAATGTCCTTAGCAGCTTGTCATATACATAAATGAAGTAGTAAGAATACTGCAGTAAACTCAATTTGTTTAATTAAAGAAATAAGCCAAGCCACTGACTTGCTGCACAAAAAATTTTGCAGATCTAGGCAAACCAATGGCAATAATACAACATACATGTACAATATCATTGATATATTTGTCTTGATATCATTGAATTAAGAACTCATCATTAAGGCAAGTATAGACAAATGTATTGAGATGTTGTATGTTTAAGATATAGTCACAGCTTTATGCAACAAAAATGTAAGTGTGCTTTACAAAATTACAAAGAAATCCTTGGGCACAGTTAAGACAGGTTGTAGAAGTGTACTACAAGTACTAGCATTACCACAATGTACATTCTGACATTCATATAGATAGCTAGATAGATAGATAAAGACACAGATAGGCAGATACATGTCTGTTATGTAATCACACTGTAATAGGCCAATAAGCGAAAAGACCTGTTTATGGACGGATAGACAGGTGGAAGGCGACAGCTATTCGGAGACAAAATGAGAGAGAGACAGAGACAGAGAGAGACAGACAGACAGAGAGAGAGAGAGAGTCTTGGTAGAAGGACAAACCTAAAAAAGACACAATATATTACATATGCATAATGTACGTTTCATGCAGAATGTTATTGAATTCTCAATGTTCTCCAGATTCACACTCATTCCTCACAACATCACTTTTGATAAAATACAAAACCAAACAAATTAAGTGACTTTATCCTAGGGGACTAAACACAAACCCAATTTGGGACATTCATTTATCTATTTTTTTTTTATTTTTTTTTTGTATCCAGTAGAAATAACTTGGGTAAAAAGGTAAGAAATAACCAAAGAAAATCTGCCAGTATAATTTCTAAGACTGGAGAGGAAAGATGACATAACCATACCTCTGCATCAGCTTTTCCTTTCAGGTGGAAGAGAGAAGGTATACATCTACATGTATTTATATTTACTCATTACACATACTTATCATTCTAATTCTAGTCCGTCTCAAAATTTAGAGCCACAGAAAAACGTCTTTTTCTCCGAAACCCTCTTTTTAGTCTTTCTGAGACTTTGTGGGGTGGTTCGATGCATCCATGACCAAGCGAAAATTATTTTTTCAATTCAAAATCAGCTTTATTTGAGAAATTTGTTTATTTGTCCTATATTAAAAATGTCAAGCAACATTTCAATTGTATACAGTAAAGTATCTTGAAGCAACTTAAACCGTGACGCTGCTTTCGGGTTTGAGAGTAGGCTTGGAAAAGTATACAGACTTTTATCTCAATTTATAATAGTGATAGATCTATGTCATGTTCTTTTGCCTATTGAACAAGTCGTAGCGATATGCTACTCAAAATCCAAAAGCAAAAAACCCTTTAGTTTTATTCTTGCATTCTTCTTTTGGTTTCATTCGATGTGCGAACGTATGGGAATGTTTTAATGTAAATCATAAAAATATTGTACATTGAACCATCTTCAGTAGTTTACATAGATCTAATAGAAAAAAATCTTTAATTATGCTAGATAAAAATTTGAAAATAGGATTTTCGTTTGGTCATGGTCATTTCAGACTCATACACAAA
>JAOYNN010047007.1:0-12432 GCA_025770095.1 Goniobranchus kuniei | reverse complement strand
TCTTTCTTTTTTTTTTTTTTATTTAATGACAAATTCTATATTGGTGGAAATCCGACAATTGGCTACGAATTTACAGGTCTGATGAACACATCAAAATTCTTAATAATTATTTATAAGAATTAACTTTTACCAAATATCAGGATATCAAAATATGGTGTGATGGTGAAATTAGCTGTACTGTATAGACTTGATCTAAGTTTGAATCATGTGTAAGCAACTTCTTTTTTTTTTTTTAGTATAATACATTTGTGAGGGTTTATGGGAATGGCTGGTTGGATGCGGGTGATTATCTTATGTGGGCTACAATAATGAGGGACTATATTAGATTGTCTACTCTAAGTATAAGGTCATAGAAAGTAATTTTAAGCAGGATTAAGGCCCTTATAACTGCCTTACATAGTCTATGCATAGTTCAAATAAGGCAACCTTATTAAGAAGACAGAAAAAGCATTACAAAGCAGGCAGTATAATCACATAGACCCAACACCACATAACACTGATGACCAGTTAAATTTATAAGTATAATAATATATTCAAAATTTGCTATGTGACATGTAGAATGATAACATACTGCCCCTGAATATCTGAAAGTAAATTCAGTGATCTATAAGTCTATAGTAAAGGCAGAGGTTTTTGCTCATTTAACACATTTTCAATCTCTTGTGGCTCTCATTTAATGTTGTTATCAATATTTTTGCTTTGAATGGTAAGGAACCATGGCATGTGCACTCTCTTGAAATTGAAAGTAACACTAGGACAGAGTGCTGTGTCACCCTATACTAGCGAGGTGGTCATGAAACATAGTGTTACAGGTACAGAGGACATACTCCTGAAAGAATATTATTTTAACGTCAGATACTGGCAAATATGAAAGAAATTAAGGGAAGTAATTACATCATAATGGTGGTTTTACAATAATGTAATAAAAATCTGAAACCAGAGAAAATCTGAATGATTTACATCCCTGCGACCAATCTGTAGGTGCAGAGTCATCATTTCACCTTTGAAAAAAAAATTGGATGTCAATCATTGAAATACGTTTAAAAAACAAACAAACTATGTACAGTAAGTGCACCATTATCGATTCAAAATAGAACCTTTTGAAATGACTCATTGAAATACACCAAATAAACAGATCTATAAGCGCGAATAATCTATTCACTTTTTTAAAAAAAATCATAAATCACTCTCTGAAATGCATCAACCCAAACAAAACTGTAAACACACAATAGTCAATTTAACTCACTTAAAGATCTATTCCAACAAGCACTTTTTCTTCTCATGCCTTTCAACTTTGTGCTAGGTTTACTTGAAACACTCTTACATTACCGACAGTCTCATTTTTTAGCTCAAAGGTGTTTCTCATACTGTACATTAGGTTTTCATCTGATGATTACAGGTATGGCATTTCACAAGATAAAATGCAAATACAAATTAAGATCAACAGCTCAAATGAATTGTCAAATGATAAGATTATTAATAGGTTTATCTATATTATATAATTTACTTTTAGCAAAATAGTTCATTGAGTAAAAATTTGAAAAACATATACGGAACATATAAATAACAAATGTTTTGAAATGACATTTTATAAATATAAATATATTTGTGTGTTTGTCAAAAAAATATAGTCAACAATTTCTTATACAAAGTGAGACATAAAAAGATATTTTCTATGTCAATTTCATATCCTGGACTCAAGACAACTGAAATCATTCCAATAAATAAATTAAGTATTAATTTCAGATATATCAGTGGTATATGGGGGAATGGTTAGAAAGTTGAATTTCAGATCAAAGTATTTGTAGCTCAAGTCCTAACATAGTCAGGTCCATCTTTGGATCTTTAGGAAAGACTCTTTCCGTATCCGTGAATTACCTCACCCCATCAAGATGTAAGAGCAATACCAGCACTGCTGGGATGTTAGCCAGCATAAATCTAACATCTTGTCTACAGATCGATAAAAATAAAATCAGACAAACTGAAAGTAAGCACCAGCTGTATGATTAAATGGCTTTAAAGGAACTTTCTTTTTTATTTCTCATCAAGTGAGTCAAGTAAGAGAGGCACAGGCAGCATTAAAAAGTAAGAGGATCTAAATATCTCCTTTAGATAAACAAAAACAAAAAAAATATTAAGCTAAAGAAAGGTTAGTAAGGACAAAAGGTTTTATTACAAATCAGAACAAAACAAGGGAAAAACATTTGAAGTCTTTTTAGTTTCAAAGATGACTACAGGTTCAGTAATCTTCTCAATGTAACCCCCCATTCCTCATATCCAGGTTTTTGAAGATCACCAAAACAAAACAGGACCAACCACCTACCAATCATACCCTCACTCATTCCCTCATTGTCATACCCACACAATTTCCAGCACTCTCACACACACCCACCTCACTCACAAACACTGATATACACTCGATCTCAGGTACACTTACTCACTCATACCCACATAATCTCTAATACCCTGACTATCTGTCTCTCAAACACATTGTGTACACTCACAGACGACCATACACATTCACAGCTTCAAAAAACGTATTTTCTAAATTCATTTCATATCCAGAGCGCGACATGGACTAGGCCTACGGTATGCAGTATGGTATTTTAATATTGTGCTGAATCTTTACAAGGGTAGTAATGTAATAATAATTATGCTAAACCAGCTACGGCCTCTAGATCTACACTAAGAACTGCCTGTAGATCCATGATGCACGGTATGCACGTCTTTTTTGTTGAAAACCAGAATGAGGTGTCCAATGTAAGTCATCTCTCGCTCTCTCTCTCTCTGTCCATCTGTCTGCCTGTCTCTATCTCCCAACTCACTCAAGAACCGAACATAATATAGTAGTGTCAGGATGCCTCACTTACATCTCTCTTCAAATAAAAAGAGGACAGCTTGATTAAGAGGTTTATTGCAGGCCTAATTGAGACTTTTTCATGTCTTGGCACCTCACTCAAAAGCCTCGTTTGAGAATGAACAAATAGTAAGTACTTGCCTGAGTCCAGGTGCTGACTGGATGTTAAAAACTGCAAATCCAAGAGCGTCTCAAATGCTCAAATGCAGTGCATCTGCCTACCGCTGTGTTAAGGTCGACAGTCATCATTGTGTGAGCAAGTGAGTGTATTTTATTGTTATGAGCAGACATTGCTTGAATTGTGTACGTTGGAAGGTGAATTATTTGTGTTTAGGGCAGATGGTCTCAGGGTTTAGACGTCTTTTTGTATCCTTTGAATAATATGGACTCGTAGCGTGAAATCGTAATAACCTGAATTACGATCATAATGGCGTAATATGGATCAGAAAATCGTAATGATTACACCAAAATCATAATGGTTGGCAGCCCTGTGTTTATACTAATCCACCTCTTCCAAAGGTTCTCCATCAAAGCTTATTCCTACTTCTCTGTGCTCTTCTTGCCACATCATCACAAAGAATCTTGGTTTTCTTTTTATTTATCTTTCTCGATTCAAATCATCCAAAATGTTTCCTTGCTCTTCCTCCGTCTCAGCAAATAGGATGATATCGTCTGCAAAGCTCAAGTTGTTATGATGTCCATCAACGATGTTGATGCTTATCTCACTGTTTACCCTCTTAAAGGTCTTCTGCAATAATTTTTTTCTTTTTTTTTTCTTAATATGGGCCTCATACCAGTATCGCCATTGCCATCATGAGAGCTGTTGAGCCAAACGGGAAGCTGGGAAGTGCAGGTCAATGAATTGGCATAGCAAGTATTTGACCATATTTACTATGACCCAGGTGTAAGTAGTCATGTGAATGAAAGGACACACAGACACACCTTTTCTGCTCTGTCAACAAATAGTTGATCCTTTCTTTCTAGAAAAAATGAAAATGAACAAGATCAAGCTAGACCTTCTAACTTGACTCGCCCATTGAGCCCAACACACATTATGCTGCAGTTATTACACAGAATATGACATACTAAGTCCAAGGCACAATTTCAATTAATGAATTAAGCTAGTTATGGAATTGTTTTAGAAAAGCCCTTTTGAAGTGAGATTAATTCAATGCTATGAAATATTTCACCCCTGTTATAAGTCTCTTAACACATGTTAGAAATTAGGTCATGCCATTTTTGGCTTTATTTGAATGGGATGAGGATGCCCCACTACCTCTTCAAATATCTACAGATATACAAGTTAAAAGCCTTACAGGGACAAACTTATAGAAGTGATGGGAGACACCAGTTCTAGTGCAAATAAAGCCCAAAATGTCACTACCCAATTCCTGACTGACTTAAAAGTTTGGAGACTAAGGGTGCGTCCACACGGCGAGCACTGAGCTGGGCTAAGGCTTTGAGCTGTGCTATCCCTGGGCAGAGGTAAAGATTGCCTTGAGTGAATGGAAGTGTCCACACCACAAGCCTACCAGCTTGTTATCGTTTCAAGCTGTGAGCTGTGGTTAATGTCTTGCCATTTACCACCGCTCAAAGCTTAGGCTTTGACAAGACAGGGTCAACGTGACCCCGAGACCCCATGCACTGAAAAGCATTTACCATCGAAGCAGGATGTGTGACGTCACTAGGTCTAGGCATTTCCCTTCTCAAGGCAGCAAGGCAAGGCAGGGCAATGCAAATCAAGGCATGGCAGGGAATCCATTAAAGCTTGTGAAAGCAAGTTGTATAAAAATAATAGCTAGTTAGTAGCATGAAACGCGGCTAGTGGTGTGGGCACCCGAGCTTTAATGCTCTTTAGCGAGCTGGTAGCGCAGCTAGACATGTGGCCGTACCCTTACAGGGATGATTTTTTGAATAAGACTAAAACTGTTAAATTAATTCAAAATTATAGAGATACGTGCAATTTAAAAATTGTAGGTATTTAAAAATGCAGAGTATGACATAATCCAGGACTTATCAATTTTCAAAATCATAAAATAATCAAAGATTTCTAAACAATATCACAAGTTCAACAATCACATCATCATGGCAAGGAATGATTCTGATTGAGAAAGCCATCTTACATCACGTAGATTCCGCATAAGAGCATGGTCTGCACAAGCTCAAATTTCCCTATATAATTATCAGTCTGGCAAGCAAGGTCAAATTATACTCGAGAATCATTAAACTCAAAATATGAGAAATAGATTTGGGGTTGAGATGTGGTTTACACAGAATTGATTGCCTAATTCTAATATCCTGGTAAGCCTAAGTTCCCACACTCATCGGGATGTAAATTTTTTTCTATACAAATTTGCCCTCTAATTTTATCATCTCAGTTCAACGTAGATCTCAATTTTCTGAGAGAGAGAGAGATATGGCTTTTCTTTCCAAATATGTGAGGTGTTGACAGACATTTCCTTACAATTTTGTGTGCAGCATAATCAAATCAATAATATATAGGAGGTTATTGCTAGCCATGTGTGCACAGCATGATCCAATGCTAGCCAAATGTACACAGGCAGAATCCAATGCTAGCCCAGTCTACACAGGCATGATCCAATGCTAGCCAGGTGTACACAGGGATGATCCAATGCTAGCCAGGTGTACACAGGCATGATCCAATGCTAGCCCAGTGTACACAGGCATGATCCAATGCTAGCCAGGTGTACACAAGCATGATTCAATGCTAGCCCAGTGTACACAGGCATGATCCAATGCTAGCCAGTGTACACAGGCATGATCCCATGCTAGCCAGGTGTACACAAGCATGATCCAATGCTAGCCAGATGTACACAGACATGATCCAATGCTAGCCAGGTGTACACAGGCATGATCCAATGCTAGCCAGGTGTATACAGGCAAGATCCAATGCTAGCTAGGTGTACATAGGCATGATCCAGTGATAGCCCGGTATACACAGGCATGATCCAATGCTAGCCAGATGTATACAGGCATGACCCAATGCTAGCCATATGTACACAGGCATGATCCAATGCATAGCAATACAATCAGGTAGACCAATGTTGTGTCTAGACATGGCATGCGCTAGGTGGAAATAAACTTGAGAATGTAAATCAAGAGGTATTTGTAACTGTGTCCTAATGACAGTGAATGTTATTTATTTATTTGGTGTTTTAGGGCTCAGTTCATATACAAAGGTCATCTCAGCACCCATGAAAAAGGCAAGATGAAAGTTTAAAGACAATTTTAAAGTTAGAGAGAGAAAAGAAGTAGTAGAAAAGATTTTCAGATGAGGAAAAGAAGTTGCTATAAGAGGAAGTAGACATTAAAAATAATAAATATGAAATAACTAAAAGGCTACATCTCTTAAAAATATGGAGAGATGATTTACAAACAAAAAAATATCACCTCTCTAAAAAAAAAACAACATAACTTATTAACAATGGCCATCAAGCCCCAAGCAGTGCAAGTGATAACCACCCAGGATTTTCTACCGCCCTTTGTATAAAATAGTACTCGGTACATCTAGATAGCAAGTGACCCCAATAGTAATTTTAAGTCAGGCAATGCACATGGATGGGGGATGGCCACTGAATAATGTCTACTTCACTCCTCCAGCAAAACTCTCCCCTCTGAAGACACAAAAGAGAGCCCTGACAGAAGAAGACTGATGAGAGCTGCCTTAGTCGCATCTTACGACATACCTTGTCAGGCGGCAGTGGGCCAATTCTACTCCTCTCCGCAGCTGGAGAGGTCCTGGGTCCCACATAGGGAGATCGTGAATGTCTTTGAAGAGAGCCAACAGAAAGTAAAATGGTGTTGGATGTGTCAGTGTTTTTGCTTAAATGCCTCGCCCATACATACATCTTGACTGGTCTAAACAAAGTGAGAGCTCATGTATGATCAAAAGCAATATTCTAAGTATTCTAAGATGAAACACAATCTGATTTGTTAATTCATTCTAAAAGGAAACCAGAAATAAAACTTCACATAGCAGTTTTTTTCAAAGAGGCATGATCTACACATAATAAGTAAACTTTTACCTCCTCAAAACCAAGGTGCACTTAGGCGGAATCTACCATCCAATGACTCACAGATATGAAAAGGTCACACATGTTTACGACCTATGATTTTAAAAAGTTAAATTTCAAGTGGTTTTTCTATGTAGCTAGGAAACTGGAGTCGGATCCTGAAACTCTGTAATGCATCTGTCTGGGCAACACAACTGGCTATAACTCCCGATGGACTAACCTGAGGTGTAGAAATAATAACATAACCACTTATTACAGATTTGTCACAGAGAAAGATTTCTGATAACACAATACAAAGCATACTTTGGGGTAAATTTACTTTCTCACAAAGTTAACGCCAATTTTACTCATTCATTTTTTAAATATACTCTGTATATTAATTTTGATTATGAAATAAATAGATATCAATCAGCATTCATGGAGTAAAACATTTGCCTTTGTATTTACATTTAGCACAGACTGTTATAATAATTATCAACAGATAATATGGAAAAGCAGGCAACATAATAAACACAACATGAAGCAACACAGATCTTTTTCTATATCCCTTGCAAAACAACTCGGGGACAAAATTGTAAAGCTGAGGCAACACTGGGAGAGGCACAGACATGAAAATAAGGGGGAAGATCATTTAACTATAATATCATGTTCCTTGCAGCTGGGTTTATAGAGGGCAGAAATTCGGAGGGTTCTTTAAGCTATTCTCCTGGTAAAGCATTTGAAGACTAAAAAAAAATCTAAGGAGAATTTCAAAAACCAAGTGTAAAACTTAATCTACTTATAAACTTTCTTTGGTGAATGTAAGATATTCATGAACATCAGCCTAACACTTATATATAAATCAACATAAAATGTGACTACACTTAGGAATAAAAAAAACACAGAAGTTCTTTTTGACTTCAAAGTCAGAATTATGACATTGGCTTCAATTGCAATATTTAAGAAGAGTCAAAACTAATCCAAGAAGAGTCAAAACTAATCTTGTTTCCATGGACAGTGCTGTGGTCTTGTGGTGTGACATTTACTGTTTACTCACAGAGCCAAATGTCGAGTTTCAATTCAACATTGTGCAGGTTGAGAACATTTGATCTTTTAAATATTTTTCTACTTGCTAAACCTAACTGAAAGTCTAGTCCTACTGACGATGAAAGACAAACTCAAAGGTCTCATACACTTGTAAAGTATGATCTGATTAATGAAGGCTGCAATTTTTTAAGCTTGTGTTTGGGCAGCTATTTTATTTCATGTCTTTCAATGTTACTGCAGCCGGTTCATATAAAATAGAAAATGAAATGAATGAATCTTCCATATAAGATAACTGCAGTTTTATAACAGAAGACAAACTGATGTAGTTACATAAGTTGAAATTTGAGAAAAATATGAGAAAAATATGGCCATGCAAAAAAAATTTTTTTTAATCAAATTTCTAACATGCAATTCAATATTCCATAAGGTAGCAGTTTTATAGAAGTCAGACTGACAAAAACATGTAAGTGGAATTTTGAGTAAATATGAGAAAGAGATGACAGGCTAATAAAATTACTCCGCACATGCAATTCCATCTTTCATAAAGTAGCAGTAGTTTTAAAGGAGAAGACAGACTGATAAAAATATACAAGTAGAGTTTTGTTTTTATATTAGAAAGAGATGGCCAGGCTAAAAAAATGATGATTCCTCACATGCATTTCAGTTTATGACAGAGCTGAATATGATTATCACAGAAATATGTTTATAAAAATTAGAATTAAATTTTCAAATTGAATAAAGTTATATATCATAAAATATTCCCTGCAACAAGTATCTGGCATTTCTTTATTCCATGACAAATTGATATGATGTTCTAAACAAAAGAAAAAATACTCCACAGCTTGCATTTTGATTCTTTATATTCACCTTAATCAAACTGTAAATACACCTGCCCAAACACTTTTGTTCCAGTTATACCTGATGTTACAGGTATTTACTTGATTGAATGTAGCTTCCAAGCCAATCACAATTTATTGCATCTTTTAAATAAAAAGTCTTGCAAGGTAACATGGAAAAGTTACTGTTACAAATCAGACGCTGTCCTAAGACTTCCTTAACCTTAACCTTTATAAATGTTGCAAATGAAAGGAACCAATATCTTATGTTATTACTGACATTATTAATATTATTAATATTATTAATATTATTATTATTATTATTATTATCATTATTATTTGTTTTCAATCCTGATGGCAGCTGAATTGTTTTTGCATTTCAGAAGTTATATTGAGCATTATGAAAGCAATTTCAAAAGACACTTTTTCTCCACAATTTCCTTTTTTTAAAAAAAAACAACAACAAAAAACAACTGTTTTCATTTCCCTTGTTATCATGAGAATCTGAACACTGTTTTTCAAGTTTCCAACTGCGATTTTTACGAGGCCAGAAATTATTCTGCTTGGTCACTCTTTCATGTGAAAGCACATGGATATATGCTTATTGAAATACATGGGTGGAAGCCTTGAGATGTAGAACAGAAATTCTACAACTTTTATCAAACAAGGTAATTGTTCAAACCATTTAGTCAGACAGACTGGGATACTTAATACAGCTGAATCATCAAAAAAAGAAAAAAGTCATTTCCCATGAAAACTGATTTGAAATGTTATCTGTGCTGCACATTCTAATTGCTACACATTTCTTGCAATAGGTCCATTTTATCACCAGAGAGAAATATGTACATTATTTCGACTGCTTCCACCCATGTCAATATATCAAACAACTAATTTTAACATCAAAAAGGTTCTAACCCATCTTGAAAAAAAAATTGCGTTTAGATCCCAAGGCAATGAAAGAAGGCAAACTTCAATTGGACCATTAACAATTAACAGAACATAATTAGTTCCTGGATTAAAAGCAACATGAAACAGTATAAGAAGGGATGCTCAGTTTTTGTCAAATTCTTAAGCATATCCTAGTATCATAAAATATTAAAACATTTTCATTACATAAAGGCACGATTATAGATGCATAGGGAAAAACCAATCAAAACTTTTGCCAAAATGATGCAAAGCAACGTAAAACAATCAACAATTTTGAATGTAGACAGAATATCCATGCTGGAATGAATCCTACTTTTTACGACAACCCCTGTCCTCAGGCTGCAAGTGAAGCAAGTTAGAAACAAAGAGACGAAATATTCGACTGAAGTCATCAATCAGATTAAAATCCAGATTATCCCAGTTGTCACTTAGTTTATGCCATACTTTTGGAAACGGTGTTGAAATGAGGTGTAGGATAGGAACACCTGTAAACAGACAAAGGCAATGTGAAAATATGAAAATGTGACAAAACATATGCTAGTAGATATACTTGTAAATTAGACAACTATGACCTGACATAAGATAGCTGCCTAAGAAAAAACTTTCTATTTTAGAAGACTGAAGTCCCCTTTTACACGGGAATATCAAAAGATATAAATTATGGACCCATCTGCCGTCCTTAAAAACAAAGTAAGAAAAGCATCTTAATTTATTTTCACCTCTTAACAGAATTCTTAACAAAGTGAATAAGTAGATCATCAAATTGCATAATATGTATCTCTAATATATCTATCAACACCAATTTAAGGCATCCTCTATTTCAAAATATTATTCAATGTATTTTTTAAAACTAGTTTAAATAAAAAAACAACAACTGAAAAATGGAACTGCCTTGTTTTCAAAGCAAACACCAGTAAGATTGCCAACTCTATTGATAATATGCATTATATATATGATTTAGGTTACAACCAAGGATAGCTATATGAAAGGACATGCACACTGGATTTTCAGACTTTGCTAGTGAAGGCCGAACTCTTTTAACTCAAGGTCTCATAAGGTAGTCTTAAGTAGTCCCCTTCTGAACCGCCTAATTATACATCAGATTTCAGATATATCAATAAAGATGTTCTCTTAACAAAAGTAAACTTTTAAGGGAAAAACAAGTTATGAAATAATCCTAGCTCTTTAATATTAATCCAAATCTTTGATTTATACATGTGTAGTGACCAATTTAAGACACTATTTTTGCTGGATGTTTACACCGGCCGGTAGTTTGTTTACGAAAAATGTCATCTGATGGCTTGATGGAGAGCATCTTTTAACCATCTCGATATACATCTAGTGAACTCAAACAGTAATCTTGAGGTTTTCTCATTATCTAGATTAGATTCTGGATTAGATCTAACACTCGTCGTTAGGCCTATTACATCTAATCTATTCCAACACTGACTAAACCGAGCTTACAACTAACCCAACTCACCATGCCGAATAAATGTAGCATTGTGAACTGCAAAGGCAACTACGATGAATATAATAAGTGCTGTGTATTCAAACTTTCAAAAGATGAAAATCAAAAACAGAAATGGCTAGCTGTGATCCCTCCACGTGAGAACTTTGTCATTGATCCATCTAAGTTTTTTATTTGCGAAAAACATTGGCCTGAGAATGTGGAAATGGTCAAATTACGCTGTGGCATTTTAAAGCCAGCTTGTGCAGCATCGATCTTCGATGTGCCACCTTCATGTCTTCCATCTGCTAAGCCAAAGCCTCGTCAATCTAAAACTGAAGACCAACAACTTGATTATTTTTTGAAGAAGGATAAGATAGAGTCTTTCGCCCTTTTCAACCCAGACAAAGAATTGAACAAAAAGTATGACAATATTATCATTTCACGTACAAAACAAAAATGTGTTTGACTCTTTATGACTGAGGATTTCCAGGAAAATAACATGTCTATTAGTGTTAGTGACAAAGCCATACTTTGTTCCCCTTTAACTTTAAATGCATTTTAAAATGGAATCAGAGTACCCCTAAGTAAAATTCTACATCCAAGCAACGGTTTGGCCAACTATTCTAAATTTGTTGCTGCTGTTCATTCAGTCATCTTGGTATGAGCATACTGTTGAGGAGGTTGTAGAAAAGGTTATGAATTCCTTCAAACGAATGTCAATATGGATGAGTCGTCAAGCATGTTGAAAAAATGAAAAGACTGAAGTTTGTCACAACAGTTCCAACTTTTGTCTCAAAAGACATTTTCAGTGTCTGACTACTGCTTTGCCCTCGAATACTTCCCAAGATCCAATTATGATATGCTTCGTGAATTTTTAGTTCTCCC
Organism: Goniobranchus kuniei; assembly: GCA_025770095.1. NCBI lineage: Eukaryota > Metazoa > Mollusca > Gastropoda > Nudibranchia > Chromodorididae > Goniobranchus > Goniobranchus kuniei. Next base: position 417 of record JAOYNN010047007.1, on the reverse strand, counting down.
ATCTACATGTAAGCTTCAAGCCATCACTTCAACTACTGGAATTGATAAAGTTCTGTCTAAAACGTTCCAAAAAACCAATGAGCAGCAGAAAAATGCATTTTTGTTAGTGGACGAAGTAAAAATACGTCCGACAATAGCATATTCTGGTGGCATTTTAAATGGCATAGCGAAAAATGACCCTGAATCAAAAGCTAGCTCCATGCTGTGTGTAATGGTTAAATGCCTTCACGGTGGTCTAAGCATCATGGTTTCTGTCAATCCTGTTCACAAACTCACAGCAGCTTATCAATTTGATATTGTAAAATCTGCAGCTATGTTGGTTGAGAATTGTGGTGGGATTATTTTAGGATCGATAACCGACAATCATAAGATCAATCAACAGTATTGCAAATTATTCAACAGAACATCTGACTCTCA
>JAOYNN010046896.1:0-12433 GCA_025770095.1 Goniobranchus kuniei | reverse complement strand
TGTTTTTCAAGGGACTGCCCCTTCATACATCCAAGAATTATTGCGTCCCTATTTACCCCTCAGAACATTAAGATCGCTGGAATCTAAATTACTTGCCATACCGAAAAAGAAATTAAAGCGCTTTGGTGATAGATCATTCTCTAAATTTGGACCAACTCCTTGGAATTCGCTTCCTCTGTCTCTAAGGTCAGCGGGTAGTATTAATATTTTTTAAAAAGACCTGAAGGCTTACCTTTTTAGGAAATATTTATTGTAAATGCTGCCTTGTTTTTAAGCAAATATTATGTGCATTTCATGACTGATGTTCATATGTAATTATTTGTTGTTTTACGTGTTGATGTAAAGAAATGAATAGAGGGTGAATGCAATTTGAATGACTGGTCAAGGTAATTGTAAAGCGCTTTGAGGTTTCGGTGTAAGGCGCTATATAAATAGGCTTTATTATTATTATTATTGGTTGTCCGCTTCCGCTGAAAAATCTGTAACGACCCGGAAAAAGCAGAAAACAGATTTTCAACGTTGAATACGGACTCCTGACAGAGAATACAGAACAAGTCCATACTATACGGAACGGTTGGCAACTATGTTAAGTATTCCGCTACCAAACCCAATAACCATCACACAACAGCCTTATTGCAGAGATGCTGATCAGATTGCCACTTTGTCCCAATTTTATAAGTATTGAGAGACAATACTTATACTCTCAGCAATACTGATTCTGACAGAAACTCCCTGACACAGCCGATTTTCCTCACATGACACAATGATGTCTGGATGGACTAGGGCATTTTTCACAGACCTGTAAACAGACAATGACAAAATTGTCTTAACTCCACATCCCCCACACACATAGTAGATACGACCAAAACAGTAGGCCTACTCGTGTAAAACATCTGTACCCTTATGAGTACAAATTTAAATTACAAACTTAACCTATGACTTACAGAATTTGTTATACAACTGTTCATGACATAAAGATATCATTGCTGTTAAGTAAGAGGGCACAGAACTAGAATCTTAAGGTAATTGAGATCTTATGATCTAGTCTAGAGTAGGCCTAGAAATAAATTAGAAGAATTATAACTTCCCTTTGGAGATCAAGAGATTGATCTATAAATCAGAACTAGATCTAGAATCTAGCTCTAGATCTTGATTTTATATGAATCTAGATATATTTAGATCAATAAAGATTACACACCAAACTGAAAGTAAATCTAGATTCCAGAGTTACAATATGTGAAATCTCGAACGTATCTAGATCTTAGATCAAGTAGCCCAGTAGAATGAATCTTAAAGACTGTGGATCACCTTGGCCTGAACTGAAACTGAAACTAGGCCTACTCTCGCTGAGGGCCTATTCCGGTGGCTTTGAATATAATTCATCTTGTTCCTCAAAGAAAGCAATTTATCCCAGTCTTCAATTTCCGTTTTTCTTCAGCGGTTTTCAAAACCTTATAGCAGTCTGAAGAAGGGAGTCTGAACTGCGTCTATAAGAGAAGTACGTCAGTTTTAGTATGTTTTGCACATCCTTGTGACGGTGAGCGAGCCAGCCTCCGAGACGTAGTCACTGGAGCTGACCGACAAAACCACGTGTTGTGAGTGGGGGCTGAGCACAACTGCCTGCCTAGGCAGTAATTGGCAAGGTTGGAGCGTTGAGGCCTCAACCGGCTGTACAAGCAATGAATGGACTTTGCGTTTAGCATACTATAAGGCAAAACGGGGTAGTGGGACTTGTATAAGTCGGTGTATTTAGACGTAAACTTGAAGGGGAGACCAAAAAAATCGTCTTCGTTGGCTTACATTTTTGTGTTTTTCGGGTTTTGTTTCTGTTTTCTTTTCTTTCTTTTCTTTTTTTTTTTTCACTTAATGACAAAGTCTATTTTGGTGGAAATCCGACAATTGTCTATGAATTTACAGGTCTGTGTATGTTAAGGACTTTTTTAAGGTTGTTATAAACCAAAAACGCATTCAGCTATGGTTCATGACACAACTATGACAGGGCTTTGTCTTTAATGTACCGTAAATTTGCTATCAATCTCACTAACTGGATGGTCAACTTCTGGAAAAGAAACTTATTCAAAAGGAAGCAACCTCAAATCCTCTTTGCATAACAAAAAATGTAGTACTTTTATGGACTACCAATCGATTAGTGTTAACACCTGAAGTCCACCTAAGTGCAGAGAAAATTACACATTCCCTTTTTGGACTTCTCAATTCACTGTACGATTCTTTCTGTGACTTTTTAATGGATTCTGATTACATTGATGCGTCCAGCTTAGTCCTATATGGCAATTACCAATCCCTATCCTTGTCCAACATTATTATGTTAGCATTATCATTTTCAATTCATACTCAAAAATCGGTGGCCCGGTAGCTCAGTTGGTAGAGCGGCTGACTGCCGGGCAAGGTGGCCTGAGTTCAAACCCACCGGGCAGTGGATATTTTGGGGGGGCCCCCTGTTCACCCAGCAGTATAAATGGGTAGCTAGGTCTTTCTAGACTTGACAGAAGTAAAGTTGGCATGGAAAGCAATGGCAAACTACCACATTATGCCATATACCTAGTATAATTTGGTGGCCCGGTAGCTCAGTTGGTAGAGCAGCTGACTGCCATATAAGGTGACCCGAGTTCGATCCCCAACCGGGCAGTGTTTTTATTCGGGGCCCCGTGTTCACCCAGCAGTATAAATGGGTAGCTATGTCTTTCTAGACTTGGCGGAAGTAAAGTCCGCATGGAAAGCAATGGCAAACTACCACAATATACCGTATGGCTGGTATAATTAGGGTTCTACCACTAATTCCCTAACACTCAGTTAGGGTACGGGACTAACTTTACTTACTCAAAAAACAGAATGTTATAAAATTTCATTTCCAAGAAAACATGATCTGGGAAATAAGGCTGCAAACATCGGGTCTTTACCTTGATTTGAATGTCCCAGATTAGAGATACTGAAACTGTACTGGATGTAAGCTGACAACACAGAGTTTCTGCCATTGTGGTCATTCTTTTCCATCAGTAATTCATGGATTCTTCCAACAATTTCAGAAATGGCTTCAAATGTAGCTTGGCCAACATTCACTGGAAGAGGATATATTGAAACACAAACTAAAATACTCAGATTTGATGATGTTTTACATCTAAATGGATATCTCACTAAAAAAAAGCCTCTCTCAATGAAAAATGCAGATTACTGAACAAAACAAAACAAAACACTGGTTGTGAATGGGAACAAGTGGGGTAAATAAAAAACTATTTTTAAAAAATAATGAAAACATAATGAAAGAATCTTCAATCTATGTATGATAAGATATGTGATATGCCTCTCAAGATAAATGTTTCAGGCCTACAAGTCAGCCTGACAATATACTTTTCGTACAGATCTGAATCATTTTACAGTAAATTAAAATACCATAAGACATGTTGGTTCCAATTACAAGAGACTGAATTCTTAATATTCTTTTCTTACGCATCCTAATCATAACCTTCAGTAATTCAAACAGTTCTTGGAATTTGTGTACAATCTGGGTCCCATCTATTTATGCTTGGCGACCATGATGGAGACATACTTAAGTGGTTCCCAGACTGGAGTAATTATGCAAAATTATTATTTGCATGAAAACAAAGTGTGCTGCAACGCATGTAAAGTAGGTTCTAATGGATTTTGGGTTTCTTTGTTTTTTGGGGGGGTTTTTAATTATAAAAAGTGTTGAGGTGCTACTCACTCTGTTTTGCGTGCTTAAGGAATAATCTTATATTGTTTTAGTTTTATCAAGACTTTAACTCAAGGCACACATAAAGGAAAACATTCCGAGTGGAAAACAAAAAATTGGATTAGAAGAAAAACAACAAGAACAAGAACATGAGGACGAAGATGATGATGACAGGGAGGAGGAGGAGAGGTGGTGTTAGGGTTTAGGACCTCATATTTTAGTGTTATATTGTAATTATTACGTTCGCAATAAATTTATCTTCCACCTGGCAACCACTTCCATGGTATCCATCATGGCCTCTAAGAGTAAACAGACAGGGCCCAGATTGTATACAAGTACCCAGTTCTCGAAAATGAAAGCAAGGCTAAATGTGCATACCAATATTTCCTCCAATTATCGGTGGCCGAATCATCAGGCCTATCATTTTGTCCAAAACAAGGGATAGAAACTGCATCAGACTCTCCCCTTTAGCCTTGTTCATGTCCATGATGCTACGCTTCAGCTCGCCTTCAAAGCTCATCTCATTCATCCTAGGAGGAATCCTTTGTTCTCGCACCCAACGACACAGGTCCATAAATCGATCAATGTGCTCATCCTTCAGAAAAATTGTTTAGGCAAAAAGTTACAATTATTGTAAGTCCTAAAAACAAAACATAACAAACACTTCACTCATTATTTCCTAAATTGGAAGCTCACTGGTAACCAGATATCATCCAAGTAGCTCTTTTATACCTCCAAATTGCATCCTACCCATTCCATCTATGCTATGCTTCTTTTTTTTTTTTTTTTTAAACCTGGGAGGCTGTACTTGGAAATCTAAAATTTCCCCAGCAGAATCCCATAATACAGTAGAACCCCATAGTTCATGTTGATAACTGAACAGAACTAGATATTGCATGTACTTCCTTTTGATCTCAACACATTCAAAAAGATTTGCGGTTTTATACAGCGCTAAATCCACTAAATATGCTCAAAGTGCTGTACAAGAAATGCCTTTTCCACCAAATGCCTTCTCAACTCCATACAGAGTATACAGAAATGCAGCCATTTTACAAGCACTCTACCTCTGGTATACTGACAAGATCCTCCTCAACCAATGGTTAGGTACTCAATAACACCTGAGTTGTGTAAGGAAATGTATGTAATAGCCTTTGCCAAGGACTAAATAGGGCCACAGCACAGTCAGTTTTGAATTCAGAACCTCGTAGTAACAAGTCGAATGCCTTGACCCCATAGCCACTCTGACACACAAAGGCAAATCTAAAAATAGGGCTATTTAAATTACATAACCAATCTCCTTCTATCCAGGCTGATGATCAAAAGGCATTTATTTGCTTTCTCAAAATGACCATTTCAAAGAGGGTTTCTGCACATCTGTGTTCAACATCACAACTAAAAAAAACAAACATGGAAGTGAAATATTATATTTGAACAAAATTGCACCTGAGCAAAGATGGATGACACTGCTTTCAAGGACACACTGAAGATGCTTTTGTGATTATCCACCCACTTCATATTCATGGCCTGAACCTGAAAAAAAAACCAGTACACCATTAACAAAAAAAATTTCCAAGAAATGGTTCTTCTTGATGTCTTTTGCAAGTGAAATGGGTGAAGGTGTGGGTGTGTAACAAATTATGAGAGTACTTATACAGTAATTTTTGGACAATAAGCTACAACTTTTACCACCCAACTTCAAGTTTAGTTCTATGTGTTCAAATTTGATGCGCTAATGACTGTTTTTAGCAGGCTATTCCAGAGACTGGTCACCCTGACTGAGAAACTATATTTTCTCAAGTTTGTTCTAACCCTCTACACCAACAACAGTTTGGAGAGTCCCCTTCCTCTTCTAATCCTTGTGTGATCCTCTCTGTTTCAAAAAAGTGTCAGCATTTTGGTCACATTTTCCACAATACAAAATTGCATACTTAATTGAGACTACTTCTGATTATAATTTTCTCTGTGTGCTTAAATGTTTCTCATGTTGAACCTAAAAATATGCCTAGATCTATATCTTTTTCATAACATAATATGTTTATACAAGCCTCTGCAGGCCTTAGAAGGGGGAATAAAAAAAAACAGGTGAGATGTGTGTATGTATGTATGTGTGTGTGTGTGTGTGTGGGGGGGGGGCATTGTCAGGAGCAACAGATTAAAGAACAATAAAATAAATCAAGACTGAAATCTCTTACATCTGGTTTCATGGTGTAATAATTCTTTGGTAACCTTTCAACTGAGACAGGAAGGTTGAAGTCACCACTGACCAAGCGCCCGTCACGATACAAGGGCAGCCACTGAAAAGCAATGATTGATAACAAATTTATAGATAATCAAACGGAAAGACACCCTTTAGAAAACTTATTTAGCAAGATTTATCTTGCATCCTGATATTAACTAACATTTGTTACAGGAATGGAAAAGAAATGCCCAGTAAACAATACTTTGACAGTCGCTTTCTCAGTTATAAAAATCAAATGATTTTTGTCTTTACATCGAAACTCCTGCCATCACATATCTGATTGTCAATTTCAAATCATTGGAGAATGCAGGCCAGAAGGATTTTGTTTTAAGAAAAAACAACAGTTATAAAAATCAAATGATCTTTGTCTTTACATCGAAACGCCATCACATATCTGCTTGTCAATTTCAAATCATTGGAGAATGCAGGCCAGAAGGATTTTGTTTGAAGAGAAAACAAAGACAAACAGAACATATTAAAACTAACAAATTTCTGCACTTAAACTCAATTTGTTCTTAGAATCAGCAGTCATTTAAAGTGGGTATGACTTTGGATAATGTTGTTCATCCTCTGTCATCTTTCTTTTCATAAAAATCACATTATCTTTTACTTTAAAGACAAAATTTTCCTCATGGTCTATAATGAAAGACACAATCATAATTTTTATTATTATTTCTTTCTCTTTTTCAAGAAACAAACAAAGCTTTTAGATTGCAATTAATTGCATTGATCCATCATACCGTGTATCCAACAGGAACTTCTGTAGGTGTTGGTTCATTCTTTTTTACTTGACAGCTGATATGATAAAACGTGAACAAAAGGTGATCCTTGTCACTTAGTCTGGCAGGCAGTTTGATCTTCACCTCTTCATAGAAATCAGGAGATCTGAAATGGAATCAGATGTGACAACTAAATAATCTTTAAAAAGATGAAAAGGACAAACGATCAACTGAATTACAAACAATTTTATTTACTTCTGGCTAAAATTTAGTCACAAAGAGAACACAATCCCTCTAAATAAGGTTTTGCTGTCATGCAGAGACAACGTCAATATATAGCAGATTGAGAGGATTATTATCATGATTACAAATTTCTTAAGATTATCAGGTTTTTCAGGGATGCCAACTGATTTTGTTGAAAATAATGGAAAATTTACTCGAAGCACGCAAGTCATACTTCTCGCCGGATTTTAAGTCCACAACATTGCGAATCATAGGCTCCCTTGAAAATCTAACACTTTTGATCACATTTAAACTGATTTAAATTCTAAACAAACTGAAAAAAAAAACACCTAATTTCTGTCACTTTTGACTTTTACATTCTTCTACATTCATTCAGCATGTATAGGCTAGGTGAAGAGAAAAATAAACATCTGGTTTAGCATGCGCACAGTGTCCAATGTATTGGAAAAGTAAAAATGCCATCTTGGCGGGTAAGAAACAATTAGTAAATGGAGTTGTGCCTTGCGGGGTATGAGTGTATGGACTTTAAGAACTGACTTTGAGCGATGCAACGGATCGTCATCGAGTAATGGAAAGTCGACGAAGGGAGACGGAAAAATTTTCAGAAATTCGCAACTGTCCAGAATCAGATGGACTTCAGCACTGCCACTATGGTTTGCATTCCGGAAGTTAAAGGATTGAACAAAATAACTGAAAAAAACGGACTTTTAGCATCCATGACTTATGGACATCAGAATTCTCTGGTTTTGAATAAGACCATACAAAACACTGCCTGAAATCTATAGGAGGAAGAGAGGGCAAAATCAATCATGCCTGTTAAAAAGATTTCAAAAGAAGTAAGAAGTATTATTCTTATATATGACAATGTTCTTGCATGGTGTCAATGAACTAGTCCCATAATTTGTTAGCATAAAAATAAATAAACAACTCTATTCCAGTGACAATTATTACTTACTTGTTATGATATGTGACAGCTGCAATAGATTCCTTAGAAAACTCAGGGCAGCTAGATTTACCAAATATGATCTGAATTTAGATGAAAATAAAAGCCAGATATGTATAAGCCATTCATGAAGCATGCAATAAGAATAAAAGTATGACAAGGGGGAGGAGGGTGGCGTAAATAGCTAAAAGATTATCACAAATCTGCACAAGTCAAGAGTCAAGAGAATGTCGGGAGGAAGAGGGAGGGGCAAAGGTAGCTAAGTGTTTATCACAACTTGGAAACAAGCAATCTTCATGTGGTTCTCAATAATGTGGCTGGCCAGGCAGGATCATGTTTCACTGGCATGATGCAGCTCAAAATCACAATTGCCTTAGAAAACGCATTTTACTTTGATTACCTCACTAACTCATACGTGAATGATTACCTGGCTGTTAATACCATTGCCAACTTGCCAACCAAGTTTGTTTTGTTTTGTTTTAATTTCTTCCCATATTTTGCCTCAAAATTTTACCAAATTTCGCATATTTTCCAACAGGAAATCATAATTTTTCTGAAAAGTGTGACAAAAATAAAAATCAAATCTAGCTTTCCTCAAAAAAGCATAATGATGGTGTTTCAAGCTAGCAGAGGGAAGGAGAGCCATCTGCCCTGCTACCCATAAAGCTAGTTTAGTTGTATTTTGTTTAGCTACGGTTGAAGAACTGGCTCTCATGCAGGATATTTTAAGAAATGCTAACATTTCTGAAGAGTGGTATCATTAAATGCAAGATCCAGAATATGCTTGCATGAAATAAGGATTCAAGACGGGCATCCCAAAGTTGACCCCTCTGATCAGATTTGATTTTCCCCACAAATGAAAACACACACGAAACAATGGGCCAAGCCCAGTTCTTTGATTTCTACTAGAATGTTTTCTTTTTTCTTTAGTACAAAATGGTGGAATGCATATTTTATCCCCAATCCCCATATTCGCATATTTCCAGCTCCATCGCATCTTAAAATATGCAGAATCATGCGGGTTGGCAAGTCTGCCATTGACCTTGCTTTGCTTAAAAAAAGTATGTGCACCTAACTAGCTGCAAGTCTTTTTCTGTACTGCTGTTGTGGTGAAGAGAGTGATATATATCACTGTAAATCACCATCAGCATGGTTACGCAAACCCAATATAAATGATAAATTACTCTTGCTTTACAATTCAGTGGTGACTGGCTGTAAGCTTTCTTCTGAATTTTCTGTACTGCATTTAGTTGGGAAGACAAAAACACCATTGTCAACTGCTGTGGCAGTGTTACATTATATTTTATTTGCCTGAAGGTCAGGAGTTTAATTCTCTAATCCTGAAGAGAAGAACATTTTTCGAATATGGGATGAAAGCAATTGGTCTGATATCATTCCCCTCATTCTCATGGTGCATAGGACATAAAAAAATCCACAACAATGGAAGATTTTTCATCCAGGCCAAGTTTTATCATGTATAGTATAGTATATAATATATTAAAATAATATCTAACATTGTTATAGCATATGTACCAGTTTATCTTTATTTTGATACATGTGTCTTTACATTTTTGTTATTTCATGAACTGATTCTTTTCTTTCTTTTTAATTGCCCATCGGAATGAATAAAGACTTTTGAATTGAATTGTATCTCCATGTCGTTCCTTGACTTTTTGTCTTTGACATGGCATCTCTCCAATAGATAATCTCTCATTCACTTGCTGTCCTCCTCAGGGTTCATCTAAGAGCTGCTCAGAAGATAGCATCAGTCTGTATACTACAAATGTCTTCATTCTTCTTTAATATTCACCCTGTTACTGCCTTTGAATCAGATTCTAGTTTTAACAAAGATGATGTTTCTCTTGTACCGGCGTATGGCATTATAACGTAAAACCCAAAACTTTCATTAAAGGTACAAGGCAGCATAGGATTTCAAACTCAACCTTTTCAAGCACATCACTCTAATGATTGTGGCATACTTTTTCAGAGTAGATGAATGAAACAAACTACATGTGAATCAATAAATAAGTGATTATAGAGATTTATGAAGGCAAAACGTACATAAGGGTAGAAGCATGGCAATATGTATAGTTATATGGGGTTTGGTTGCATTCACTTTGTGTATTAGACCATTTTTGAATGTAGTTGAACATTGCAATATGAATGTAACACAGAAATAATTTCAACTTTAGTTGATCTTGGCAACGTAAGGTTTGAGTGATATAGAAAATTAATCACACTTACAGGCAGGGCAGCATGGTCATCTTCACCACACAAATATTGCACTTTGACAGCCAAATTACGGGCAGATCCTTGACGATTGGCAAAGTTTAGACTTTTTGGGTAAACATACAGGAGATTTCTGTGTTGGAGAATTATAAAGAACGGCAATGATAGTTCATATTCATAATCAGAACAGACCACTTTATTAATTGTTGAAATTTAGTGAGGAAAAAAAACAACAAATCATGTAAGTTCTTACATAATTTCACATTTTAAGACAAAATCAAGTATTTTTTTTTTTTTGTAAGCAGAACATATTTTTTCTACTTTATGAACCAAGGTATTTTAATACCTGTTTTATTAATGTACAAATGTCTATACGGACAGAGTATACAAAAAAAGTGACACTTTTGTAACCAAAACAAAAACAACACACAGTATATTTCAAACAGTTAGAAAGCATCATTTTAAGGATTCTAATTATAATGAAAGCTAATATGCCACATTTCCCTGATATGTTGATGAGCATTGATGGAAGACACATTCTAAAGCCTAAAAATTCAGGAAAAAGAAATACGTAATTCGAAAGAATAAATTATTGTTGACAAACTATCATTCTAACCAAATGGGGATAAGAAAAAAAAAGATTATATTATGATCCAAAATGTACCTTCTAAGTACTACTCACCTCCTTCAAAGCAGAAAAAAAACAAAAAACAAAAAACAAATACACAAAAACACCAAAAATTAAGAAACTGTTTTCATCTTCTGAGGTAGATTTTGAAGAAGACAAATTGCAAAGAAAGTGAATGGTGAAAGGTGGATATGAAAGTTTGAAATCACCTGTAAAAAGTATAAGGTACATAAACCTCTTTGGATGGAAATTCCAAAATCTCTCTGATGGGTCTTCCGGAGTCATCTGGATATGGCTCTACCTTCAATAGTTCTGGAGATAAAGTATACTTGAGCTCCTCAGGACATGGAGATATATCCATTTTCAATGTGCCTGTTTTAAAAGAGGGAAAAGTAAATTGTCATCATTTAAAGAAATATGGGAATGCTTGTATACACATGAAGAGTATATGTTAAACAGTTTACATTTTATTCTCTCTTTTATCAGTCTTCAGAATAAAACACAACTATTTGTATCTCAGGAGAAAATCTATTTCATTCATATTTGAATGTGAAATAAAATATCAGTCCTGAAGCATCGGTAACTTGAGACATGATCTTGTTCAAAACATTTGGTATGTCTGCAAGAAATCATCAACTGTAAGTCTTTTTAAATACAAAGAGAATAATTCAAATGTTAAAAAGTGGCTTTAAAAAACAAACAAATGAAAACAAACAAAACAAAAACCATATTTCACTGTAAATTTTGCAACTGGTTCTAAGCATGAAATTGCTTACCTGATATACATTTGACTCTTTTAAGTACAGATGAAGGTCGCCTCAAGTCTGCCAAGAATTTGTAAAGATCATCATCACTCAGTTTGACAGCTTCCTGAAAATGTCCATACAAATATCTCACGCAAGAGACAATCCAAGCATATCTTTCTCTGCCTACAATTTCCAGCTCTTTGCCATGGTAATAGAAATGTAGGGAGAGAACCAGGTAAATAAACAAAAATATGAATCGAATCTTTAAGGGGGTGATATACGTGAGTGGTGGAGCACTGGCCTGCAGGCCAAAAAGCAACAGGTTCGATTCTCGTTACGGACACACACGTCTTTTCTTTAAGGTGAAAAAAAATTACCCCTGAGGCTTTACTCGCTGTAGGTCAAAATGGGTATGGCTTTGGCTGGAAGAGTATTCTGTAATAGACCAACATCCTATTCAGAGAGTAATGGACAAAGTATGCTACTGCCCACTTCATGCTGTAGAAACCGGGATAAGCTCCGGCCCAATGAGCTGATCGATTCGAACGGACTACTGCTATGGCATCTTTAAAATATATGAACTGCCCCGCAAAATTTGGAAAACATACCTAAGGTGCCCTCTCATTTTCCAGCTTCACCCATTCAAGTCTATGAAATCGTTTATCCAAATTATCTAAGAAATGTTTTATCTTGCCTCAGATAGCATGGGCACTGCAGGCACCAAGAGCTCTTGGCAAAATGGCATGAAAACTAACAGCCTCAAGCCATCTCACAAAGAAGTGGCAGTGCTGACAATGGTCCATATAATAGCCCCAGAGAGGTAGTTCTCACAGAGTCACCGAGCATGTGCTTCCAGAAGCAGCAGACAATCCAATATTGTTCCAGCAAGAAATTTGTTAAAAAGTTTGATATATGTATTAGCAAAACAATTAGTCTCTTCAACCACCCGCCAAAAAAAAAAACACCCATCCCTTCCC